>JAQBSW010001088.1:0-150992 GCA_029291075.1 Eudiplozoon nipponicum | reverse complement strand
GTCTGCGTCACAACTCTTGTATGGCATGGATCTACGCCTGCCTAGTCAGCTCCCACGTCTACTACCGGCACAAGATGACCCACAAAACGAAGCTACCCGCCTTCGACTTCATTTCGGTAACATGTCCGAACAGCAGCCGAGACACACGCCTCGTCCAGTCTTCGTTCACCCACAGCTCCACAGCTGCAAGAGAGTACTCGTTCGCAACAATAATGCTGTTGCACCACTACAACCCAAGTATCGCGGTCCTTACACGATTTTACTCAGACAGCCAAAATACTTCATCATTATGCAAGGCGCTACACCGACATCAGTAAGCATAGACAGGTTAAAACCGTTTATCGAACCACCTGATCCTGAGAGCGTTCAACCTTCTACACACGTCTCAGGCTCCGTCTGCTCACAATCTCAATATCCTGATTTGTATAACGCGTAATTGATTTTTTTAACATTAACATTAACTATCAAAATTTTTTAACCTTACGTTATTTTTCGTATTTGTCTCACGTGGCATAACCAGCTGTTCTTAGCTAACAATTGTGTAGCATTTTTGAACAGTTCTTTGGTATTATGCCATCTCTGAGGCAATGTTCGTGTACATATTTTTATGCAGTTACCTTTGATTTTAATGATATATATTTTTACATTATAATGTATTTCTCACACATGACATTACACTGCCTATTTTGGTATGACCAGCTACTTAGAGTTAACGCTTTCGTGTAGCAACACTAAGTAGTGATCAGCTTCATATCATGGTACAGGCCACTTTCAATGCATATCTCAACTTTATCAATTGCACAAAGACCACTCTACAAATGTCATGACCACAACGTCGAGCACTCTAGCTCCTTTGGTCGTATACAAACACATTGACAACGATCCAACCTGCTTAGGTTTTAACTTAAACCTGGCAAATTCAGAGGCGATTTACCTCGAAATCTTCACGCTGCGGCTCCAAAAACTTACACTGCTCTATTTTGCCTCACGTGCTATGACCGACCACTAGAGCTAACAATTTGTGTAGCAATTCCTAGTGGTTACCTGGCATCATATCATTGTTGAAGCAACCAACAAGCATATTTAAGCCCAGCACTTATGGTTCATCATATTTTTGCTTAACTTGGTTCGAACTCTGTCATGCATTTCTTATCTAGCCTCGCAGAGAGGAATTTTTTTCTTTTTTTCAGAGAGGAAAGTGTTGTAACGACACAAATTAATGGCCGACATATTGCGTAAATTAAATTCAAATTTATTTACGTTGCACCAATGAGAAAAAAGCGAAATTGCCGTTTAACCACGTTTAACCAATAGTGTGCAAGTAGACATATTGCATGCTATTTAAGCACGGTAATTTACCATGCAAGTCAGTTGTCATATCTGCGTTCTGCCTCGTGTTACACATGTGCGTGCTGTCGGCTGTCAATACCTACGCTGGATATTGATTTGTTTCACCAACAATTGGCAACATCCTTGACTCACCGTGTTGCTCTTCAACCAGCAAGACGAGCCAATTAATGCAGAACTTCAACGAAGTTATCCCCATATACTGATGAGTAAGTACGAAACGAATGTGAATGAGATTATACTTTCCGTTCATGCTGCCTTTGGTTTATCCTTCTGATCACAACTGAACTAATTTGTTACTAGGTTCGTAAAACCTAATACATACTTGTATTTAACATGGTTTTGTTTAATAATAATACACACCCGCACGTAATGCGCCGGTAATATGCAGTAGATTTATATGATTTAACACTCAAATCCAGGATTTATATTTTGTGTGTTTTTAATCGTTTATCCGTAAACAGTAACTGTTCTGCTAAGAAATTCTTGATTTATTTATTGTGTTTATTATGACTTTGCTTTTGTGTCTAGATATTAACTTTGTGTTAACAATATTTTATTTTGTTGCCGTCTAGAGCACGGTTAATATTGAATTTTAATTTACTTTGCAAAATTGTTCATAATACAAGTATGAAAATTCGACTAAGCATTCTCAAACCACGATACTGGAAAGGAGTCTGACGTCAGACAAGATTGAGACTGATTAGAAGCACATCCCACAAACCTAATATCTTCCGACGTCAGCTACCAGGCATATGTAGGGATAGCATAGCATCGCTTAATAAACAGCTACCCCCCCGAACGACTTAAATAAATCGCAACACCTCCTACACTGAATCTTAAAATGTATTCGAACGCTTCCAAACTCACGTAAGGAATAAGAAATTATATTTAAAAAGTTCCATAAATCTTAAAATGCAGACAATAACTTATCGTGCTCGGATAACTCTAGCTTTGCTGAAGATCATCTGAAATATATGGTGAATCCTCATTACAATCCAATCTGACTACTGAGATGCTCTGGGACAGGAAAACTGCGAGTCTGTATCGGCTGTACGTTTCGCCGTCAATTATTGTATGTGCAGTCAAAGGCGTTAAATATAAAAATCAATTTGATCAATGTGATGTCAGTATCAGTATGATTGTTCTCTTAAGTTGGAACCACTTCATCCCAATTGTTGAAGTTTTTAAACATATGTCTTGAAATGACATCTCTTCCTCCAGAATGTATTTATTCGATGATCTCATCCATCCAAAAAAAAGCATTTGGTTGGTCTCCTAATTTAAGTATCTCTGCCCTATAGGTATCATCCCGGCGGTAACTAGAAGCATCGAAAGGATAATATATAAAGAAATTTAAAATTTTATTAAGTCAATAGACAGTTTATTTCTTCTTTATGGTCAAAATCGATTCCCGCATGGACGCCTTTCTTTCACCAATTTAGCTAGTGTCCTGAACCATTGTCATTTCTCTTTATGCGGAGGACATGATTGCATTCTTCTCTTTCTGGATATTTCTAAGGCTTTTGATATTTTATCGTTCTTGGCAAACGAGTTTGAATTATCGAGTAATGACACAGGCAGTTGTGTCATTATACATATCAGTTTCTATTTCTAAATCCAGTACATGAAATTCGCTCTTATCCAATTTAGGATCCCACAGAGCTAAGTACTTGGCCCTATCATGTTTAACTTAGCACTTTCACAGACTCATGTTGCGGACATCTGATTCTAGTTTTCTTAAACATGATAATAATACGGTAATATTATTCAGCAATCGCGCCTCACTCAGACTTTTCATATCTCCACTCACTCGGCTAACCTCTTCTCTGTGCTCTAACTTAGCGTAATCTCGATGAGACGCCCTTGATGAAACTTAGTTCAGACTTCATCTCACAAACTATTCACTTGATATTGAGATTATTGAGTTGGTCAAGCACTTAGGCATCAATTCTTCTATATCATTATATTTCCTCCTATATCTTAACTAAGTTATGGCAAAACTCTTCAAATTCGATCGTTTTATCTGCTTGAAGACACAAAATCCTACTCTGAAACATAATGGATTTATGGCCAACAACCGTCCCTTGTTTTCTATGCCAGCGATTTTTATCGATCTTACAACTTGGACTCCTCTTATGCAACTGAGCAGATAACTTCTCGATTTATAATTTTTGTCTTCAATATTGGTCAGGTTTATCGTAAGCACCTGCATCTTGTGAACCTCCTACCTCTATGATTAAATCGACATTACAGAATTATCTCCTTCGATCATATTATCTCAACCTGCCTATCGTTTTCGAAGTTTGCTCACAATAATCATCCTTACGTCCTGCACAATTGAAACACTTCAATTTAACCAAACAATGCACCCAGCAAATTTAACAATTTCCATCTGTTTTTTACATTTTTAACGTTTGCAATTTGCTTAAGTTTATTTTTAGTCTTAGTTTCATTAAATAAGTTTTAAAATCATAAATATTTATTGCTTTGTTATTCTCGTAGAAATCACTGTTCTTTCGAGTGATTTGGTAAAATTGGAATTAGAATTGGTATTATTTATTTAGATTCAAACTACAAATGATAAACTAAGTATAGTATACAAATGAAAATAAAAATAGGAGGGAAAATATTGCCTTAGCTAAATATATCAAATAGAAAACGGATTACTGATTAATTTCTATAAAAAAATTCGATAAAGCAGAAAATTAAATTCAGATAATAATGTACAACAGAGTTTTAATTAATGAATTATACTACCAATTTATACTTTAACTGATAGTTTATAATAAACATTTTTGTAGCGAGGAACTAGTGGCCCGAAAATCGAAAAGGTCTAGAAACAAATCAAAAGTACGATTATGTATTAGTGAGTGAAAACAGTGACGAGCAATTGTTTATTATAAAGATACATAAAATGCTGATATAATGTATAGACTTTTGAATTGAATAAAATGTCAGTATAACAATCTGTCCTAATCTTTACGTTAACAAGGAATTGTTTTTGTCATAATTTAAATGTAGAAGACTACGAGGCTCATATTTTTTACCAATTGCAAAACAGCGATTTAAAAACATCTTAGTAGCAAATTTTCACTGAGCCCTTTAGACAATTGAATTCTAAATTTGATAATTTTTTGAAAGAGAAAATTTTATGCTAGAATTTCTACAAAATGTGGAGTGATAGCGGTTTGTATAGACATAATACTTGCTGCATAAATTTTATTATTGGTGTCATAAAGGCACCCGTCCCCTGATTCAAGTGGAATATTTGAATAGAGTAGCACAATCTCCTAAACCGTAAGATTTGCAGTGAAAGAAACTGTAGACTTATAGCATATATAGTGCAGGAGGGAGAACCGACGTGTTGTAGGATTTTTTTTAACAGCCCCTATCTTGTTTGACAAACATTTTTCATTGGATTCGTAGTAGCAGCTGCGTTTTCCATGTTCGGCCTAATCCAAATATTATACATTTTTGTTTGTGTATCATTCGATTACATATTTCTCATTTTAATGCCTATCTTTTATTAGCGCAATTAAAGATTCTTTCTATAATTTTTCACGGCAGAAATTGTACATTAAATGGTTGTACCTAAATCCTGGATTTCTTTCTGAATTTTGATCTCAACACATTATTAATAACATTATCGTGAAAGTAAACATAATTAAACTGTGTCATATCTCTGATTTGTAACGTCTGCCTTCTTTAATTTTAATACTCAATCATAGTGTTACTAAGTACCTATTTAAATCATACATATCTATTCTTATATTATTCTTAGAGAAAACAATAATTTTTCGATCAATTGAGAAAATGATTTTTTGGAAATATGCAAATTTAAACAATACTTGATTGCGCGGGTGGTGGTAACAATTCTTAAAATCAAGTTTACAAACTTAAAGTAAACACCAATCCCATTGTATTTAACCAGTCGTCGAACAAAATAACAAAACTACCGCCAGTCGCAATGCACTGACGCGTTTCGACCTTCCTTGATCATCATCAGAGTACGACGGCAAACTGACTATCGACGATCAAACCGCATTGAATATATATGGAAATCAATGTTATATAAACAGCTAATGTTCGTGACTGCATAGAAATTGTGTAGCCGACATTTCCAGTCACGTACAATGTATGCAAGACTACTAGAGATGAGAGCCGCATATCTAATTTTCATTTCCATATATATGCAATGCGGTTTGATCCTCTCTAGTCAGTTTTCCATCCTACTCTGATGATGATCATGGAAGGTCGAAACACATCAGTGCGTTGCGACTGGCGGTAGTTTTGTTATGTAGTTCGACGACTGGTTAAATACAATGGGATTGATGTTTCCTTTAAGCTCACAAACTTGATTTAAAGAATCTGCACATTTGATTATTCGACCATTAAGAGTCTTAACCTGCAAAGTTGCAAATATTATTTCGTCTGAAGATAACACGCACGTCAAAATTGACATATTTATATACCAACGCCACAATCCTGAGCAGAATACGAAATTTTGTCATTTATTGATCGCATATTGTTTATTTGAATAATCATGATTCTTTCATCGAAATAAAAAATAAGTTATGTAAAGATAGACGGATCAATTTTAAGTGAGTTAATCGACTTAATAACAGCGTAAAAAGATATAGAGTCAAAGGCTATTGGTAATATGTTTCGCATAAAGTTTAATTGAATAATCATGATTCTATTATATAAATAATACTTAAGTAATTTAAGGATAGTAGGATAAATTTTCAGTGAGTTTATCACCTGCATTAAAGCATAAAATATAAAGAGTCATAGACCTTTTTAGATATGATTAAGATGAGTAGATTATTTTTAGGTCATCAACAAATTTGCTGACGACCATTTTGTATAAAATTCTTCGATTACGCAAGTGTAATTTTTAATAATATCGGACTTACGGTAGAATTTTGTGAAAATTCGGTTGTAATACTTGGCAATCTAGATTGTGAATTTTTAACTTGGATAACCATACACATATTATATAAATAAAGTTGTAATAGTATAATAATAGCTTGGTTAATCTGCAATGCACAAACGCTACCATAATGGCGTCAAATTATACGTTTTCGAACGATTTTCAGATATCACCGTAGACTATTACTGCGTTCATATTTTTTTATCAAGCGCTATGGTAAAATTCCACTTGGGCAATATATTTGTATTGGTCGAGCACTCTTTCCTTAATCTATGCTGGCTGGTGTCAAAGTGTAGTGGGAGGATGAAGTCAAAATTGTCTAGTTTAAACCGTTCAATTATCTTCAAGAATGAAGAAATCTTTGAGAATAATTTATAATCATTAGTGCTAATTGGTTTGTTATATTTACACACCAGTCTTACTATGTTTGTAAATATACTAGTTGGTATCGTGGCATCTATCAAGAATTTATTTTCATCATTACATTTACTAAAGAATCACAGTCCATGACGCTTGGTTGTTCCTGGTATCATTAACACAATGCGCTAAATCAAATCATGATACAGTCATTAATATAGAGACCAAGTTCACTTTTTTACGTAAATGTTGGTGTGTAAAATGTTGTAAAAATACAGTTTGCAAGAACTTTAATAAATCATTCTGAAGAACCGTCCTGGGGAATTATAGACGTTTGCTAGTGAACAACATTCTATAGCCTGGTGAGGCTGTGCTTTGTTTGGATTTCTGATTACATAGAAGAATCACTCATCGACAAGCCCACTAAAATGACCGAATTACTTTGGAAATTTATCAATTTATAAAAACTTGGTTTAGAAAAGGAACCGTAATAAATTAAAATTATTTATTTGACAAAAATTATAATTTAAATATTAGTTAATTGTTAAAATTGTTTGAGATGATCCTACTCAACGTTCCTTGTTCTAAAATGTAAAACTGCGATATAAACTTTGAATAAATATTGTAAAAATAAAAATATTTTTTAAATGTTTTTATCAGTGGATAGAACTGTAAGAGCTTTTATATTGTAATTAGAAGACCTATTTTGTAATTTGTTGTGCAATGTCCTTCCTGGACTTCGAGGAAATGTCTGACTTATCAAATTAGTTGTTCAACAGGAAGTAACGACCGAATTTTTACTTGTAATTATTATGTAAAATAATGGTGGAAATTAAATCTAGAAAACAACGGGATCACTTAGAATAGAATATCTTCATTTGGATTCACACTACACATGGTCCATCAAGTAATAATAATATTTAAAAATGTACAATATATAAAAGATAAAACATTACATAAATATGTCCATCTAGTCTCATATAGATAAGTAAATATCAATAATTATGATATACGATTTATCGACATCTGAAAATTTGATACAATTATTATGATTATAAAAAACGGTCCCTTTAATTACTCGCATTTGTAAAATAATTGATTTTAGAAATAATTATAGATTTATCATTGAAGTGCACAGACCTGATATTTGGAAAAATTAAGATATAATTCAAGTGTAACATTCTGCATAAATGCGAATTAGGATTATTAATGGATAATATTTTCCATTTACCTATGAAATTTATGAGCACACTTTTAAATTTATAATAAATTTGCTATGGATTGGCTTATTCCTACAAACATTTAAAATATAATAGCATATCTATTGCCTAAAATCAATAAACATGCTTCTAATGATTACATTTTAATATCTAGGATTCCTTCATCCTTAAAGGTTATTGAGCCTTTAATATTTAAACATCTAGGCTTTATTATAGCTGTTGATTTAGGTAAATGCTAACATGGATTTACAAGAGATCACTCAATCTCGAAGAATATTTTCTCCACGTAGAGTCATACCGTAGCTCTAAATTAAACAGGCTTTGATGCATTAATAATCTTGCATTAGTTAGTATATAATCGAAAATTGTGTGAAGTACACTACAGGGTGGTTCATTGGTTAGCGCATCAGATTACGAAGCAGACGTGCCCAGATTCGAGTCCAGTCCGAGGCAAATTCTGGCCAGTACATGATGAGTTCCCAATAAGGACGAAACAGATATACTGCATGAATTGCTTTTTCTACATTATACAATTCTTAGATTATACTGATAAATAAGTGTACCCAATGGGTCAGGTTTTTATATCAAGTTCGCAACCTTGATTATAGTAATCTAATTATGATGTTTAATTGTGACAGTTTTACACAGATTTTTTATATCTCGGTGTCTAATTTTTTGAAAATTTTGTTTCAGTGATGTTCATTTATTGATACTGTGCAGTGTAAATTGACAGATATCTGTGTAAACTAAAACTAAATTAGATAATATTGTTCATTACTATCTGCTCTCAAGTATAAAATGGCTTAGACTAGATATGGTATAGGAAGAAATTAACGTGTTATTGATGGTTATTCGACAAATATCAAAAAGAATCCTACTGGACATACTCAGAAGTAATTCAAAATTGGTCTATAAACTTTTGACTAATTAATGTAAATATAAAGATATTGAAAAGCTGGTATTAATCGTGGATAAAAGCAAAAGTAATTCAATCTTCGAATTAAAATATCTATTTCGAAATTTTATTTGCATTATCATAAACTTCGACCAGATGTCTGCCTTATCAGATTTTCTTTTGAATATCGAGCAAATTAAAAGGCTTTTTGCCTTGAAATGTTTTGTATGATATAGTATATCTAATTCAAATTTTATTCCTGTGCTTTAGTGTTTATTGGAATTAGAAACACTTCAAACTTCTTCTTATAGATAAGCGGTGGTTGTGTTCAATCCATTAAATTTTTCAATACATACATAATTTGTTAAATCCTATTTCATAAACCGATTTAATGAAAACAATTTAATTATAATTTCTTCCTCTGTAAAATAAGCGTTTTTCTGTTATTAAATGTTGCCAAAATTACATGAGTATAAATTATATGCACTAGTCCATACTAAACTTAAATTTTTTCTATCATTATTCGAATGCATTTTGACTATCCTCTTTTCACTATTTCATTGTGTAATATATAAAAACAGTTTTTAGATCATGTCGTAGTCTACATTTTGATAAAAAAATCAATTCTCCCGAATTTACGCATCCTCGCATGATAAGGCCATGATTATTTACAGCTTCCAGCCATAATCACATGTTCAACGAATTGATATTGAAAAATATAGATCATCGAGAAATTGAAAAACTGGTTAAATGAACAATAACTAAGCGGAGGGTGATACTCGTTATTTAAATCAAGGATGCTATCTTGAAATAATCACCTGTCAAATTATGTACATATATTTCCCAGTATAAAATAAGCTTTTTGTAGGGTAGATAAGGGAATTAATCCAGTAGACCGGTTTTGTTCTTATTAGGAACTCATCACGAATTGTTTAGAATTGGCCTCGAACAGGGCTCCTACATGGGCAACTGTGCTTCGAAATCGGTGCTCTAACCACTAAACCACCCTGTCACACACTACACAACTTTCAGTTGTATACAAACTAATATTTCTTGATTAGTCTTTCTTTTTGGTGGAGAATATATGGCATACCTTTATACCACCCCGAATCTGTCACTATAAAACAGACATCACGCTATCTGGAGATGTGATATTTAATTAGCATTTATATGATTAAATGAACAATGTTTGCGTGTGCGGTGATAACAATTATTTAAATCAATTTTGATATAAAATTTCTCATAAATTCATCTCAATCAGATTTTTTGTTGGCGAGAGGCGACGGCAATTTTCTTAAACGATATTCGTCGAACTATCAAATTGATATTGTCTAAGGTATTGATGATTGTTTGTTTCGATGCTCTAGATTATTTGCATTATGTTATTGAAAGTAGGAATTGGATACTGGTTATTTGTCAAAGAATTTAGTTTTCGGTAATCACCACAAGTACAATTATAAAATTTAGCTGTCTACACTAAGTGTAATGGCGATGCTTAACTATATTCTTCAATTCCAATTTGGTTTTCCTCAAAGATGCACTTAAATTCATCTTGAGGAGCATTTTGCCCAATTAGTCGAACTGTCGCAATGGTATAGTGTAAAGTATTGGTGACTATGTTCATTGACGCTTTAAGAATAACGCACGAGTGCTCTAAAAATGCTAATTTATAGTCCAAAGTGTATGTTGAAGAAGGATACGTGGTTAGTTGGAAGTTCAGGCCTAAATTGGTGCCATATGAGCTCCACCTTAAACAAAAAAGTACTAATCGAGTTATATTAGTTATTATATAACTGCAGATTGTGTGTAGTGTGCGGCAGGGTGGCTCAGTGGTTAGAGCACCAGATTCCGACGCAGACGTGCCCATGTTCGAATCCTGTTCGCGGAAAATTCTGGTCAGTAAATGATGAGTTACCCACAAAGACGAAACCGGTCTACTGGATGAATTGCCTTTTCTACACTATACAATTCTTGCTTTATATTACCGAATATATTTAATCAATGGGTTGGAGGAAGGAACCAAGATCGCAAATTTGATTATATTAATTTGTCATTACAAATTACAAATTTAAATTTAAATTTAAAAAATAAAAAATAAAATCATATTACTGAACTTAATTTGATCTATTTGTGTGGATACAATTAGGAATAAGTAACAGATCTTTTAACAATATCTTTAACTAATGAATTCTAACTGGACGACGATAATATGGGATCATCCATTGCTCATCGAATATTTTAAATCGATGAGTTGCATAGCAAGCGACGCATCGACGCGAATAGCATTGCATAATAGTTTTTAAGATATTTAATATCATTGTCAACTATCCCGTACATTCAATAAAATAAAACCTTTACCTGACATCGCTTATTGCATCTGATCTTGTTATCTAATTAGGCGGTTCATACAGTATAAGCAGCGTTTTTATTTTCTTCAGTAAATATGATCGATCAAAACAGCTATCACTTTGAAGAGTAATTAAAATTGGTTATTCGCTATCAAATTATCGCAGAAGTAATGACCAAGTGTGCTGCAACCCAGCACAAACTCAGTGATATATTTCAACATTTGCTTAGCTCAGTACATACTCTGATCAACAATAATAGCTAGTCCAAAATAGTTTAAAGAGTTTTTCCTTCGAAAGTGGGTGTTTTTGCAGAATGCCATTATTGATTTCGCACTATCTTTAAACAGCGGTAGAGCGCGCGCTTCGTATGGGTGAGGTTCTGGATTCTATTCCCGGTATATTAACAAATTTCTGAATAAATAGATTAGATATATTTATTATCAGCGATCTCTTGCCCTTTGGTTGGTAATATGAAATACATTTATTGAAGCAAAAGCAAGACTTTATCCATCTTTGTCTCTTATTTGATGAGGATAGGTAATCATATTTATGCAAGACCTTCACGCACTTAAAGAAGACCTTAGAAAAAGGTCACCAGCCCGCCAGACTAAACTAAGCTAATAAATTCAATGGTTTCTGTACGAATAGATATGATAGACTAGAATACTATTAAAATCGCCTCATCTAATCATTAAGAATGCCATGAGGAATTTTTATTTATCCGTCAAGATTCTCTCCTGTTTGAATGAATTGTTTGCATATTTCGTAAAAATGGATACGCTGTTGCGGATGAAAGAATCGTAAAAAAAAATAAGAACGCCCATTCGCGTTTTCCAACCGTCAAAAAAAACTTATTCACCTCATAGATTTCATGTGCACGATGGAAATAATAGTAAACTTTTTCAAATCTATCAATTCTCATAAGCGATTATAGCTGTATTAGTGGAATCACACACGATCGGTCATACTCCTACCTATGGTTGTCGCAACTGCACTATTTATTGGTGTTCACAGGGCTAATTTTTATGAAAAAGCATTAGAGCTAAAGGATTCTATAAAATATTAGGTAGAGACTTTGTTGAATTTTTGTCTAAATATAGATTTGGCAGATCGTAAAATGGCCGTTTTCATCGTTGACCATGATAAAAAGCATCGCATTGAAGACTGCGAGCTTTAAAAATTGAAACTCGTCTATCCTTCTTCAACATACGCTTTGGACTATAAATTACAATTTTAGAGCAAACGTACTTGTTGGTTGAGCATCAATGAAAATAGTCACCAATACTTCACACTATATCAGTGCGAGAGTTTGACTAATTGCGCTTAAGAAGAGGCGTTTCCTCTCGTAATGCAACTTTGACGAAAACAAAATTCGACCTGAAGAATATAGTTAAGCATCGCCACAACACTAAGTGTAGACAGCTAATGAATAGAATTGAACTAGTGGTGATTACCGAAAACTAAATTCTTTGACAAAATAACGAGTATACAATTCCCTCTTTTAATAACTTATTGTAAAATTTAGAGCATCAAAGCAAACGATCATCAATACCTTAGACAATATCAATGCGGCAAATCGACGAATTGTGCTTAAGAAAAGGCCGATGTCTCTCGCCAATCAAAAAGCTGTTCGAGATGAATTTATGAGAAACTTTATATCAAGATCGCAAACTTGATTTGAATAATTGTTATCATATAAATGTTCATTAAATATTACGTCCCTAGTAAGCGTGATTAATGTTTTATAGTGACAGATTGGGGGTGGTTAATTTGAGCTTTAGTTATGAATGTATGTCATATAATCTCCACCTAAAAGAAAGACTAATCAAGAAACATTAGTTAGTATATAACTGAAAGTTGTGTAGTGTGTGACAGGGTTTTTCAATGGTTAAGGCACGGATTTCGAAGCACACATGCTCATGTAGGAGCTCTGTTCACGGCCAAATCTGGACAATACGTGATAAGTTCCAAATACGGACAAAACCGGTCTATTGCCTTTTCCTCCTTACAAAATGCTTAGTTATTCTGGCAAATATATGTACATAATTGGACAGGTGATTTTTTCAATATAGCATCCTTGATTTAGATAACTACTATCACCCTCCGCTCAGTTCTTGGTAATTTAACCTGTTTTTCAATTTTTTGACAATCTATATTTTAAAACCAATTTATTGAACATGCGATTATGCCTGAAAGCTGTAAAGAATCGTGGCCCTATCACGTCAGAATGCGTAAATTCGGAAAAATTGCTGGTGCCATCAAAATTTGCACTACGATATTATGTAAAATATGTTTATCATGTTTGCGCAATAAAATACTGAAGAGTGGATAGTCAAAATGCTTATGAATAACGATAGATACATTTTCAGTTTAGTATGGACTACTCGTGCATTGATTGTGACATTTAATTGCAGAACAGTTATAACTTTTACAGAGTAAGAAATTGTAACTAAATTGATTTCATTAAATCGGTTTATGAAATAGGATTTAACAAATTATTTAAGTATTGAAAAATGTAATGGATTAAATACAATCACCGCTTGGTCTATAAGATGGAGGTAGAAGTGTTTCGAATTCCTTTGAAATTTACCGCACAGGAACAAAATTTTAATTAGATATAATATTTCATACATAACATTTCAAGGTAAAAAGCCTTTTATTTTGCTCGACATTTAAAAGAAAATCTGATAAGGCAAACATCTGTTCGAAAGTTATGATAATGCACATAAAATTGCCGCGGACAGGATTCGAACCTGGGCACGTCTGATTCGGAATCTGGTGCTCTAACCACTGATCCATCCTGCCGCACACTACACTGCACATAATTTTCAGTTATATACAAACAAATGTAACTTGGTACGTCTAGTTTTCCTTTAGGTGGAGCTCATATGGCATCCATTTAGACCCAAAGTTCCAACTAACAATTCACAATCTGTCATTACTGAACAGACACCACACTACATGGGGAAGTGGTATTGAAATGAACATTTATATAATTAAACGATCATTGGTTGCGCGGGCGGTGATAACATTTACTATAATCAATATATATGTATATATGTATATATATATATATATATATATATATATATATATATATATATATATATATATATAAGAAAACCTAACCTCGTTTATCGAACGATCTGGCTTTATGAATAAGGTGAAACAAAGGGATATTCACTTCAAGATTCTCATCATACATAATGAGCAATATCTGAGCTAAAATAATAAAGCCAAAATTATTATTTTTAGCAATGTTCGCATGAAAGAACTATAAACCAAATTCAAAAGTAAATTTAACAACGAAGATTAGATCGTCGCTCATTTCCACTAGTTTGTAGGAATGATGTGAAATCCTTTGGAGTGAGAGGGTGAATCGGCACCCATCCACCACGAAGATGAACTCAATGAGTAGTCGGAAATTGGGATCAATCGGGTCTTTGCGGAATTGATAGTGCATATCTACCACCCACGAATGAAAACCGTGTATACACTAGTCAAAATGATCACACTGCACAATTCGATGCACCAACGTTCTAGAGTTATTTACTATATCAATTTCTTTGGTATCTTGACTACATCTTTGTGTAGCTTCGTGTCTATTATTCCCATTGACTTTTCCACCAAATTTAACAGAACTACTCCTTTAGTATACACATTTTTAAATGATTATTGATGCTGCCACATTTCTTACATTAGAATTCACTGATTTATTTGACTCGGCACCAACTACTTGTTTCACGTTTAATATTTTCCTGGCCGCAAATTTCATTGTCGCGGCCAATAAAAGCTTTCTTAAATGCAGAAAATTGATTTTTTCGTATTCAATTTGACCAAATTTTAAATTTCGGTCTCCTAGGCAGGTTTCAGTTTACCGACCTTGGTCGATAATTTTTTACTCACACTGAAACATTGAACCATCTCTGCATACAAACAATCGATAATAATCTTGGTCAATGCCTCCACATTTAATGCAATTTTATTTTCTGGATTACTTGTCAATAATATCTGATTCTTACGTGTTTATGCCTTAATCTCGCTAACAATTAAATTTAAAACATTTCCCCCTTAAATTGAGCCGGCGTTCACATCATTTCCCTCCAAGATGAAAATATTCCAAGCTATTTCCATAGTCATAGCTTTTTAGAAAATTTGTCAATATTACAATTTTGAATTTTGATTACCGTGACATAGTAGCAATACAGTTATAACAAATAAGAAAAGGTTCGATACTGTCTCTCTCCTCTACAATATTCTGCATACGAGATGAGATTATGTATACCGGGAATTTGAGATAGCTGAGGTAAGGATTGGTCTGCTAATTACAAATAGTTATATATTGAGTTTAGTTACTATGATTAAAACTAGTGTTGAGTCAAAAAATATATAAACAGAATGGTTTTGGAACGAGGTTACCACATTTGCTTAAATCTGCTATTGTGATTAAAGTACTGTGTTTTGTGGCCTGAGGATGGTGCTGGAAAGTAGGCACCGAAACGTCGCCAGTAAACAAAGATGTGATAGAACCGCATTTCCATTGGAACGAATTATAATCCAACCAGATCAAAGACAAAACAAAATTGGAAATTGTGATAAATCGGATCTTAGTGGAACTGACAATGCACAGCTATTACCCGCATACGCAAAACGCGGCATTGGAATATATCAAGCTAGCACGCAGTCAACATTCAAAAAATACTTTAAAGAGTGTTATTTTACTCCAGTAATGTTTTATTTTTCGATTCGGTTAGTTGCTTACTCTGTTCCATTAATGCTTTTTGTGAAGTATACAACTAAATTCTAATTTATATAATTTTCGTTGCGGAGAACAGATATATAAGCAATCAAGTCGTATGTATTGCGTACCTAATAAAATATTAGTTCAAATAGGACCAGAAGTATGACCAAAAATAAAAATGAAAAAATGGTATAATCTCGTTTACATGCGTTTCATGCTTACTAGCGTCTCATTATTTGGAATCGGTACTATAGATTTTCTCAAGAAACGTGGGTCATTTGTAAAGTAAAATCTCTTGTATGATTTTGGAGACAAGCAGTAATGGAGTGAAATTCAAGTAAAGTCTTCGACGATGCGTGTTCAAAGTCAGCTGACTATATATAATATGTAACACACCTGTAAAGAGTGTCAATATCTTAGTTTTAAATTACGGAGTCGGTACATGGTAACAATACAGTAGATTTCAAGATATGCTAATTTTCACAAAAGTTGAGAGTTATAACTGTTTCTAAACACCTGTTACCCCAGCAAATTCATACACTATGTAGTACGATATGTTTATTTCCAGAATATAGTCTGTCCATTGAGGCCTTCAACCCAAAATTAATTTTTCATTATTCAAGTTCGACAAAAACCAAATTCATGCCGATTAAAAATCCGCGCAGTCGACTTAATTAATTTAACTCAACCATTTAGTACATAAACATTATCGATTATTAAATTTTGGTAAAATTAATCAAATTGCTAAATTTACATGACCAAAATTCTAATGTTCAATTTAATATTGATTTTAAGAAGTTTATATTGAGAAAATCAATGCATTATGCGGACAAAATCATAGAAATTTACGATCAACTTTAAAACGTAAAGTCCCTTTGCTTTCATTATGGTTTATATTTCTTCTCAGAAGGTTTAATATGATCAACTCAAAATAGACCTACTTTGTTTGGTTTACAATAATTTATATATACTAAAGAATTTTTAAAGATAGAAATAGAGTAAACGCTAATCTTTCTACATTTGGTGGAGCTACAACAGATAAACTATATATTTTTTACTTTCCTTGGCACTTGAACGTACGGTAAAAGAATACTTATTCCAATGGTTTAACAAAATATCTTTACACCAAAGCACAATGTTCTGAACCACAACGTTTGCGTTGATAGAAACATTTGCATAATAATTTAACGATTACACGTGACTGCGCAATGCTATTTCGAAACTCTCAGATAAAAAGACATCAAATCTGACATGCCTTCTTCGGTACTGCTCAATAGTGATGCTATATATTCAAGGTGGAATCTAATTTGTATTTGGTAGATCTTCTTTTCTTATAAAGCAGAACTCTATGAAACTACTTTTTTTAAATATATTTCATTTTAGCTTTGAAACAACATGATTGAAATATGTGAAACTGCATAAATAAAATTTTGCACGAAAAGGAGGAAAACTTGGATTGATTACGTGTATGGTAAAACCACAGATAGGAACCAAGAAACGTAAATTTAGAAATACAGACACACGTTACTTTGTATTCAGTTCATGTGTGAACTTCTTTTATTTAAATTGCCGCGAATCGAAGTAAGAAAACAACTATTATATTCAACAAATTGAGAGCACATAGAATTTTTTAGGGAATTAAGAAACATTGAGCAAATTTGGTTGATGAAGCCAAATGAAAGTTCATGTGTTGTTTTTGTTATAAATATTAACGATTATTGCAATAAAGAATATTCTTGATAATGAACAGATATTCAAATCATGTCAAGCAAATAACGGCAGATTAGAGATCACAAATTCAAAAATATGATGTACAATTAAAGATGCGTATGAAGTAATTAATAGGGAACCGACTATATGAATGCTAATTAAATTGAATACGTTAAACAAATTCGAGTGTCAGCAAAAGTAATTAAAGCAGAATCGGAACGCCAAAAATGCTCAAAAATAATTTGTTATAAGCTAAATTCATCAACTAGGACCATTTACGTCAATAATTGTCTCTCCAAAGCAAAAACTGACAAGCTAATTATAACCAGTCCTACGGTAAATTAAAATAGCTAGGTCAACTAATTGGATTCGTTTAAATTTTTATTTGAATAAAGTAGAATATCAAAACCCCAAGAATAAATCAGTGATATATTTTAACGTGAAATATCTATTGATTTAATTTTCTAAATCATCTTTAAATGAAACGCTAACTAACACGAATTGTTCTTTCTACTTGTAAGTCATATAAGCATTATATATTTAACGAATGCATCAATCATTTTCAATTGAAATTCAATGGTCAATATTTTATGCAAGTCAATGGAATGGCGATAGGGATTCAGATAATGAATATTCTATCCGATTTTGACATGTTCTGTCTAAAAATATCAGCTTCATATATTTAATAATGCTGCCATGCATATCTGAGTTATATTAAAGGCACGTTCATGTTTCGTTAAAGATAATGCAATAATAAAAGACACACTTCAAAGTTTTAATAGCATGGGCCATGATGCTTATTTATTTGTGTTCGCGAAATCACTCAATCTAACGAGCTGCCATTTTTGACATATTGATATAAGGACAGAACAATGGCATTTTCTGAAAGGCAAATATTCTAAAACGGACATAAACTGGACAGTAAATTTATTTCTAGAACGTTGTTACAATTCCTTGAACCCGAATTTAATGCTAAGTTTAGCCCGCAGAATAGGCTAAATCTATTCTGATCAATTTCTATGCCGCGAACTTACGTTGCTTAAAACAAGAATCCCGCATAGTTTATTTAAATAAACATATTCTATACTAAACGTTGACAAATAAGTAAATCTCTAACCAAACAAAAGCTATATATGTAAGGTTAACCTTTAAAATGAGACGCACCATCCAAAATATTTCTTCGGATGAATGGCAAAAAAACAATGATCCCACGAGCACCTGATACAAAACTAAAGTTTGTTTATACAAAAACGCTCGCTTAATATATATATATATATATATATATATATATACATATATATATATATATATATATATATATATATATATATATATAGATTAACGATCAACGCTTTACAGTCAAACAGGCTTATATTATTTATGTACGCAAAAACTGTTTATTATGTTCTGTAGAAGTTTTCGCGTGTGTATCCCTGTCTCGGCATGTTCGTTTTCTACCAATTTGATTTTGTTGTTTTTTTTGCATAATTTATGCATCTATTTAAACAAGTTACATTTTACGTTGCAAAATTTACTATGCAAAGTATCAGATATTGTAGTCGAGTAGAATTCTGCCGAAAATTAAATGGTCTTTTTAACAATCCTGTTTAGATCTGCTTTATTACAAAGTTGATCCAGGGGGAAATTTTATTTATCAATCTACATTACTAATAATAAAAACGATTATATTGAAAAATTTAAATGACATAATCCATGCCTTTTAGTTGGCACCCGACTACTGTAGTACTGCTAAGATCACGAAATTATGACGATCAGCAAAAGACAAATGACATAGAATGTTTGAGCCTATTCATAAAGCCGACGTATTATGCAAGTTATATTCAATCCAAATCCAGTAAAATGATCATTAAAATAATCTAGTTTAAGCTTGGTGTTATTAAGTAACAAATTTTTATTCTTAATGTTTATCGAAAAATTGAGTTTTACATCTTCAGAAAGCGCAAACATTTGATCATTGTAGACCACTTTATAAATAAATCCAAATAATATATGTATAAATATTGAACAAATCTGGGACACGGATTAATGCAACGATTCGCACTTAATAAGCTAAACTGATAAACATTTCCTAGAATAAGAGCTTTCTATTATACATGTAGCAATGGATTAGTGTGCTAACATTTTTATAAGTCACTGCTTCAATCATTATATCATGCGAAGTCGAATCAAATACATTCGTTACATCAGTAAAATTTATTACAACACCAAATATATTTCACATCAAGTTGTTCAGATATAGCCCATTCAAGGTAAGAAAAATTAACATTACTTGAGCTCTATTAAATAAATGAAGGCTATTTGGGAAACGACGCAATGACATTCACCATTTTAGGCTTGGACACATTCACACGAGGAGAAAAATATGGTTGCGAAGAATTAAGGAATAAAAACACCTAATTTAGCTTGATTGTAAAAAAAATTGTGACCAAAAACATTTTAGCATATGCGACAAATTATCCATAAGTATCCCTACAAGCATAATTTGATAGGGGTTTATTTATTAGCATATTTTATCAAATAATTATAGTCGATTATTATTATAATCAAGGTTGCGGTCTTGATATAAACACCTGACCCATTAATTACTTACATATGTCAGTATAAACTAAGAATTGTATAGTGTAGTAAAGGCAATTCATCCAGTAGACCGGTTTCGTCCTGAGCGGCAGGATAGCTCAGTGGTTAGAGCACCAGATTCCGAAGCAGACGTGCCCAGGTTCGTATCCTGTCCGCGGCAAATTCTGGCCAGTACTTCATGAGTTCCCAATAAGGACGAAACCGGTCTACTGGATGAATTGCCTTTTCTACACTATACAATTCTTAGTTTATACTGACATATGTAAGTAATTAATGTGTCATGTGTTTATATCAAGACCGCAACCTTGATTATAATAATTGTTATCACCACCCGCGCAACCAATGTTCGTTTAATTATAGTCGATATTCGAATTATGTTCAAATTGTTTTCTTTTCGCATAATCTAATGAACTGCTAATTCTAAACAATTGTCAAATTTTATAAAAGAATCCTTTGATAAAAGCTCTAGTGTGTTTACTCGAATTTAATTTAATAGTTTTCCGGTCGAAAACCATACTTAAATTGCTTATAAGACTAGTCAATTAAAATCATCCAAATTAAATTATGGCTTCTGAATTTTAAACGGAGTGTGTGTTGAAGGAGGTCAGGCAAAGTCTGACACAAAATATTTAAGAGATTGAAGAACTCCGCTTGAATAGGTGTCGACCTATTGATGAGAATGCTTATTTAAGAAACGTTTGAACCGGAATTTCCAAATTGAGGATAACAACTACCAATGTAAACGTCAAAATCCAAGATAAATTTAGCATTGCAACAGGACAATAGCGCCAGATTTGTGCTTGAAGGCAATTTGGAGATAGTCGTATGCCATTTCCGTTAAAACTTTACATGAAAAACCAATATGCTTGAGGTTGAGTCAAGCGATAAAATTGAGAAATTAAAAGTCCAATCAACAGCGCTTGGTAGTATGTATTAGGTTTTGCAAACCTAGTAACAAATTAGTTCAGTTGTGACCAAAAGGATAAACCAAAGGCAGCATGAACGGAAAGTATAATGAGATTATACTTTCCGTTCATGCTGCCTTTGGTTTATCCTTCTGGTCACAAGTGAACTAATTTGTTACTAGGTTCGCAAAACCTAATACATACTTGCATATATATTAGTTCTTCGCAACAAACAGTATTTAACAGCGCTTGATGTTTGCTTTCAAGCAATTGTTAGATGGTTGCTTTGCAGAAAAGATTGTTTGCTTTGTTTGGCTTTGGCTATAAGTGCTAACCAACGTGGATAAGTTTCAAGTTTTCAGATTCTGTCAATTAGCGTTACATTCTGTTAAGACGAAATAAAACTTGTAAATTATATCGATCCTAAATTAAAACCTTGAATAAGTTTACATGGTACTGGAAACAATGAAGATTTCCTACTTTAAACCTGATTAACCGTGCTTCTTCTGTTGAAATGAAAGTCTGCGGCATAAAATTTTCCGCTTCACTTTAATAAGATAATTGCCATCGTAAAAGTTTCAACGTTTATTAGCTCCAACGCTTTCGAGATATTTATTATTAATATCAAGGCAATCAGATTTTCTGCGTCCTGGTTTGTGCAATAATTCTATGTGGAGAATTTATTCATAAAAGTAGAGCCTTCTCATATAAATGTATGTCGAATGTTATCAGATTTTAGCGGAAAAATATTATCCAGTTGGCATATTTTGTGTTTCTTTACCAACATTAAAATAGAAATTATCTCGGATATTTACTTATTATCATGATTAGGCATTGGTCTGTTAACTTGAACTAGTTAGTGTTGAATCACCACTAAAATACTAGGTGCTTTTAAAAAATCCGTTACAATTTGATATACATATAATAAAAGTGTTAAAAAAGAGTAAAAACAAATTAATCATATTATGTTTAACAATTTTAAGCAATATCTTTGTTTTCGAAATTTAGTTTTCATAGATAAAATAACTAACATCACTGTTTATTACTTTTTTTTAAATGGTAAAACGGTCATGATTAAAGTGGATAAAATTAAATTTATACGCAATATTTAGGTATATTTTACTTGGAATGATCCCTCGCATATGACATTAAAGTTTGGACAGTTGAACCAATTAAAATAACTTATGCACATTCCGTAGCCTCACCTTATTTAAAACTGACCTCGAAGTCAATACAAGAAACAGTTTCAATCAACAATCAATAAATAAATGTGCACTGGAATCTTATGTGGATCCTAAATTGATCTAAAATGCGCTTGTATACATGCAAAGTTAAAACGTAATAAAACAGTTGATTTCATTGGATTCCAATTTCTCGCCTTAAATAAAGTCATAAAATCCGATAGAATAAATGTATTAAACAAGTTTTGATGATTAAATAAAAAAATGGTTAAAGTAAAGAGACACTGCACAATATAAATACTAAATTGAATAATAGGATGAAGATCTACACGAACATATAAACATAGTATGTTGAAAAAATCATTAAAAATTTAAAGAATAATTTATTTCATACAATATTAGTATAACTAAACAGTGAAAAATTCAAGCGTAAAAATATAATGTTAATTTATTTTTATATGTAGGGATATTTATCTCCGCAAAACACGTAGTAAAATCTTTTTTTTAAATATTGTCAGATCAAGTTCGTTTATTGTTTTTTTAATTATTTCTGATGTGCGTGAGCCCTCTCTGATCATGTTTGGATGCCATTTAAATTGTTTGATAAATTATACTAATATGACTTAATTTGCGACCGAAGTTATTTGTTGCTTCTAAGGTATTGTGGAGATCAGGAACATTTACTATGTCTACCGCATTAAATCATTTTGGAGATTAAGCTCGTTTGAGTGCAGCGTCGAGTGTGTTGTGCACACCCCTCGAATCTAGTATATATATATTATATATATATATATATATATATATATATATATATATATCTATAATACAAATGTGGTTATCATGGTTGTTAATCCTATATCTGAGGTCGCGACTGGCCTTACTGGAAGCGTCTCAGGTCTTAGCCTATCGGACATTGGAGAAATAGCTAGTTGAATAGACTTCAGTTCACATCTTGATCAGCGTAATCAAGAAGTGTGTAATCACACCTAGATTGGCGCGAACATGGCATCAGTGAGATTCTCATTAGGAGATAGGAAAGGAGCCTATCAACTACACACAAGAACAAGAAAAAAATAATTAGACGAGCATTGGTTGCGCGAGCGGTGATAACAATTATAATAATCAAGGTTGCGGTCTTAATATAAGCACCTGACCCATTAATTGCTTACATTTTGTCAGCATAAACTAAGAATTGTATAGTGTTGAAAAGGCAGTTCATCCAGTTGACCGGTTTTGTCCTTATTGGGAACTCATCATGTATTGGCCAGAATTTGCCGCGGACAGGGCTCGAACCTGGGCACGTCTGCTTCGGAATCTGCTGTTCTAACCACTGAGCCCCCCAGCCACACGTTACACTTTACACAATTTTCAGTTTCGTACCAACTGATGTAACTTGGTTAGTCTATTTTGCGTTAGTGATTAGTGGTTGATGAAAGAAATTGAGCGTGGAAATCAATGAAGGCATCTGCAGATGACGAAGAAAATTTCATAGAAGAAATAGAAAGAGTAAAACAAATTTACGAATGTGTCAACAACAATGACATTGTGCCATATTCCTTTTGTAGTTAGTAGTTGAGTAAAGAAAATGATCGCGGAAATCGACGAAGATCACTTGAGACGGCAACGGGAATTTCAAAGATGAAATAGAAAAGGTGAAATAAATTTCGGAATGTAGAAACAACAAAGAAAATGTGCCATATTGTGTTGGTAGTTCATGAAGTGGGTAAAAACAACTGGAGACGACGATGGAAATTTCATGGAAGTAATAAGACAAAGTAAAACTAATTTGGGTGTTTCGCAGCAACTATGGCACCTTTCCATATTGCGTTGGTTGTTAGTGGTGGAATCAAGAATATGAGCACGGAGGTCGCTGAATATGACTGCGGACGACGGTGGACATTTCATCGAAGAAATAGAGAAGTCTAAATCTAATTTTGGAGTGTGGTAACAGCAACAACACTGTGCTATATTGCGTTAGAAGTTAGTGGTTTAGTTAAGAAAGTGAGCGCGGAAATCGACAACGACTACTGCAGACGGCGAAGGAAATTTAATCCACGAAATACACAAAGTAAAACAAATTCGGGTGTGCGGCAGGAGCAACGACACTGTGAAATGTTGCCTGGACAGTTAGTGTTTCATTAAAGTAAATGATCGCGGAAATCGACGAAGGTCACTGGAGACGGCGATGGGAATTTCATCGAAGAAATAAAAAAACAAAACAAATTTGGGGGCGTGGCATCAGCAATGACTCTAGACTAGATTGTGTTGGTAATTAGTGTTCGTGGTCAGAAAATGTATGCGGAAATCTACTAAGACGACTGGAGACGAAGATGGTAATTTTATCGATGAAATCGGAAAAATTAAAGCAAATTTGGGAGCGTGGCTACAGCAATGATGCGTGCCATATTATGTTGGAAATTAATTATTTAGGTAATAAAGTGATCGCGGAAATTGACGAAGAAAAAAGTGGACGGCAATCAAAATTTTAACGAAGAAATTGAGATGTTTAAATCAAATTTGGAAGAGTAGCAACATAGATAACCCTGGGCAATTTGCGCCGGCAATTGGTGTTCTATTTAATAAAATGTGCGCGTTAATAGACGAAGACGACTGGAGCTGAGGATGGTAATTTTAACGATGAAATCGGAAAAATTAAAGCAAATTTGTGAGTGTGGCTAGAGCAATGACGCGTGCCATATTATGTTGGTAATTAATGTTTTAGTTAGGAAAATGAGCGCGGAAATCGATGAAGAATTCCGGAGACGGCGATGGAAATTTCATTGATGAAATCGAAAAACGTAGGACAAAAATTGGGTATATGGAATGAGAAATGACACCTGCCATTTTGTGAAGGTAATTAGTGTTTGAGATAATAAAATATGCGTGGAAATCGACAAAGACGACTGGAGGCGACGATGGATATCTTATTGAAGGTATCGGAAAAAGTAAAACAAATATGCAAATGTGTGGTAATAGCAATGACACTGAGCAAGTTTGCATTGGTATTTAGTGCTTGAATTAAGAAAATGCGCGTTGAAATCGACAAATACGCCTGGAGACTATGAACAAAATTTCATTGAAGAAAAACGATAAAGTAAAAGTCATTTTTTATTGTGAAAACAGCAAAGACACGGTGCCATATTTAATTGGTAGTTAGTGGTTGATTTAAGAAAATGAGCGAGGAAATGGACAAAGAACAATGGAGTCGATGAGTGAAATTTCAGAGAAGAAATCGGAAATTAAAAAAAAAACGCGAGTATGGTGCCAGAAATGACACTGAGCAATATTGCGTTGGTATTTAGTGTTCGAGTTAAGGAAATGTGCGTGGAAACCGACGAAGTCGACGGGCGACGACGATGAAAATTGCATTAAACAAATTCGTGGGGGTGGCAACAGCTATGCCTTTTGGCATATTGGGTTGGCAATTAATGTTCGATTTACGAAAATGTGTGCGGAAATCATCGAAGGCAGTGGGAGATGACGATGGAAATTTCATCGATGAAACGGGAAAAAGGAAGAAAATTTTGGAGTGTGGCAACAGCAATGACAGGTTGTATATTGCATTCGAAATTAGTGTTCGAGTTGGGAAAATGCGCGCGGAAATTGATGGACGATTGAAGACGACGATGGAAATTTCATTGATGAAAGAGAATTATTGCAAGATATTTTATAGTTATAATAATAGCTTTCGCGGGGTAGCTGTCTATTTAATAATGATTTCCTATATTTTCATGGCGGTTGTTATCCCCATCCGTACCATGATCAGTCCCTGACCTTTTTCCGAAGGGTGAAGTAAGAAAACTCATCCATTTTCAGACGTTTATTGCAAGTGGTGTAGCTTAGCATGAATCAATTCACATTTAAACTAAACGGACCGTGCTCTAGACGGCAACAAAATGATATATTGTCAACACAATTGAATGTCTTATACACAAGTAATTATCAGGAACACAATCGTCTGAGTCGTGATGAATACATGTAAATAATTGAAAACATATGACGATGTAAATCCAGACTGATTAGCAATTTAGTTTAAAATCACTGGTAAATATTGTCAATGATAATTGATGGACAAAAAACGTGTAAAATAGTCTTGAAAAAACATCACAAATAATTATTCCACTGTTTCCTAGGTTTTGAATGTTTTAATTATAATAGTCCATTGAACTATAGAATTTAGGGAATGTAATTGAGGAACGTCTGATGTCCTGATGCGTGGAATCACATCTGAACTGTTGTTTATAGTGTAAACTGAGATTAATGCAAAGAAAGTCAATAAATCCACAAGGGAACCATAATCCAACGCATGTTACCTGTGCGGGTGTGTATATTTATTAAACAAAACATTATTATTTACAATTAAATTTTCATTTTAAGAAATCTCAATTAAAACTGCTTGAAACTAACAGAGATTGTTTCTAAAATCACGTTATGAGAAATATTGTGTAAAAACAGAGTTAGACTATTTGACCTTAAAGAGCACTGCATTTGTCAAAATCGAACGTCGTTGGGTTGTAACGCGGAGCCGCGTGTTACATTATAACACAATTATGGGATTGTGGCAGCTGCAAAACAACGTGCTATACTGTGTTGGCAATTGGTGTTTCAGTTTAAAAAAGTGCGCGCGGAAATAAACACAAAGTTTGGAGACAACGATAGAAATTTCATCGAAGAAAACGAGATGTCTAAAAAGCGTTTTGAAATCGGAAACATCAAAACAAATTTGTCATCGGGGTGCTAGCAACGACACTGAGCCATATTGCGCGGGTATTGAGTGTTTAATTTACAAAAATGACCATTGAAATCGACGAAGACGCCTGGAAACAATGATTGATATTTTATTGAAGAAATGGAAAAATTAAAACAAATTTTGGACCATGGCAACAGCAATGACACATGTGGTATTGTTTTGGCAATAGACTTCGAGTAAGTAAAACCGATGAAGACGACGGGAGACGAAATATTTTTTTTTAATTTGCGAATGGGGCGCCAGAAATGACACAGAAACATTTTGCGTTGTCATTTAGTGTTTGAATAGCGAAAATGACTGTAAACGCCCCGGCTTCAAGTAAATGCCGTACGACGTTACAAACTCGGTTAAGGTGCTCTGAATATAGATATTGTTATGATAGGGGGGCCCTTAACAGGGCCTGGTCGTGCGTTCTCCTGAATTATTCAGAGTGTGAAGATGTCCTAGAGCCTTGGGTGGACTCTGGCTGTTGTTCCTTCTGTTGTCGCGTTGTAATCACGATGTGGAAAACTTCGTTCAGGTTCTGCAATTAATTGGCTCGTCTCGCTGGTTGTACCGCAACAAGATGAGTCACGGATGTAGCCAATTGTTGGTGAAACTATCAAATCACCAGCGTAGGTATTGACAGCCGACAGAACGCACACGCGCAAAGCAGTATGCAAATGCAACAACTGACTTGCATGGTAAATTGCCGTGCTTAAATAGCATGCCATAGTAATATATGTCTACTTGCACACTATTGGTTAATCTGCAAATTTCGCTTTTTTCTCATTGGTGCAATGTAAATAAAATTTAATTTAATTTACGCAATATGTCGGCCATTAATTTGTGTCGTTACATGACCATTGAAATCGACGAAGACGACTCGAGACGACGATGGAAATTTCATCGATGAAATAGAAATAGTAAGGAAAATTTGGATGCATGGTTACATATTGATTTAGAAATTAGTTCTCCAATTAAGGAAATGTGCGCGAAAATCGCTGAAGAGGACGGGAGATGACGGTTGAAATTTCATTGATGAATTCAAAAATAGTAGGACAAATTTGGGAGTGTGGCAACAGCTTTGTCACGTGCCATTTTTTGTCGGCAATTAGTGTTCGGGGTAAGAATATGGGCACGGAACTCGACGGAAGATTGGAGATAACGATGGAAATTCCATCGAAGAAGTAAAAAAATTTGGGACTGTGGCAACAGCAATAACTCGTGCCACATTGCGTTGATATTTAGTGTTTGACCTACAAAAATGACAGTTAAAATCGACGAAGACGCTTGAAGACGATGATCGATATTTCATGGAAAAAATATAAGAGTCAAGAAAATTTGGAACTGTTGCAAAAGAAATGACAAATGTGATATTGCGATTGCAATTATTGTTCGAGTTAAGAAATCGACGAAAGCGATGATTGAAATTTCGTTGATGATATCGTTAAAAGTAAGAAACATTTAGGAGTGTAGTAACAGCAATATTGCAGTGATAATTAGTGTTCGAGTTAAGAAAATGCGTGCAGAAATCGACGAAGACAATGAGAGACATCGATGGGAAATTCATAAATGAAATTGGAAATGCGGTGAAAGCAGCAAAAGTTAATGTTCGCGACTGCATAGAAATTGCGCAGCCGACATTTTCAGTCAAGTACAATGTACGCGAGACTACTAGAGGCGAGAACCGCATATCTAATTTTGTTTTCCATACCTTTGCATTGCGGTTTGACCTGGCTAGTCAGTTTGCCGTCGTACTCTGATGATCATCATGAAAGGTTGAAACGCGTCAGTGCGTTGCGACTGGCGGTAGTTTTGCTATGTTGTTGGATGACTGGTTAAATAAAATGGGACTGGTGTTTAATTCAAGTATGCAAACTTGTTTTAGAGAAATGGTATTGGTTGCTTTATTATATGGATCCGGCTGCTACCTCACTTCTTGAACGCGCCACTGTGTCATCTTTTTCAATCACCAGTTGTGGCATTTTATTTATTGATTTTTAGCTACAAAAGATAAATTAATGAATTGATTTGGCAGTTGTTTTTTATGCGCAATGGAGAAGCTAAGGAAATAATGTAACACAATTGTTGTTAAATTCGAAACGCAGTCTACATAAATTGAGGATTGTGCGGCGTTATTCTGAGAAATCTCCGTCAATTAACCTAGTAAAATAATTTATTAAAGTTCTGATTTGTGCATATTATTTATACTAGTCTTTCGGAAGTTTTGACAGAATAATTAGAAGGAGCCAGTCTAGGGGGTTCAGCTAATCAATATGGCATGATGATCATGGAAGGTCGAAACGCGTTAGTGCGTTGCGACTGGCGGTAGTTTTGTTATGTTGTTCGACGAATGGTTAAAAACAATGAGATTGGTGTTTACTACAAGCTCGCAAACTTGTTTTAAAGAAAATGGGATATAATTATGAATGTACCATTCCTTCTGCGTTAGTCTTTGTTAGTATTTTAACTGATACCTGGGGTCTCTGAGGTTCGCATCAGAAAATCCGAGCCTCTAGAAAATCAAGATCAAAGCATTTTGGTAAAAGCGCACATGCAAAAGTGAACCACATATAAATTATTACTTCATGTTTAATTTATGCACAATTATTCACTTTAAAAAAGAAAATAGAATGTTGCAACGGATGGCTTCCGCAACACACAGACCTATTTATTTTCATACTCTGAAGAACACGAAGAAATCTGCCTTGTTTAAAATGCACATTTTGCAGACAGTCAAAAAGTGTTTCTCTTTGTCAGCTGTGTTTAGTCTAAAAAATTCTTTTATAGAAATTTTTAGTAAACGGAAGTCCTATCTACATAGTTAACTTAACAGGAATTGCATGTTTATAAATAAACAAAAATGGACTGCTCCATTTCAGAAAGACTGGCGTTTGCAAAACAATATGAGCATTCAACACTTCCTCCGCACTTGCGCTGTTACCAAGTGGAGTAAACAAAATTGCGGAACAAAGGGAAACGAAAGACTACACTCGGAAAAATAACATACGGACACGTAACAGCCAACAATACGAACAGTTGACTAACTCTCAAGCCATCAATACAAGAATGACCAGATCTCAGACATCACTTTGCAATACCGCGAGAAAGACTTTTACATGCAAACATGCACACACACAGGCACATACGCATACACACTTACTAATCAGCCCAAACACGAAATAGAAGTAAAACCGAGTCAGATTTGTTGCCACCCACATAATCAAATATATATATGATGCGGGTAGATTCTCGTCAGTCAGTTTTTTGCAGTAATCTAATGATGAAAGTGGAATTTTAAAACGGGCCAATACTTGCGTCTGACGTGATTCTTGCTGATGTGTGACTAAATAACAAATAGGATTGGTGTTTATCTCAAGTCTGCAAGTTTGAAATTATTAATGGGAAATTTTAAGTTCAATTAAGATGTTACAGATTTGGTTGGACAACTTTGTGATATTTACTGTGGCAAATTAACCCTTTAAAGGATTTGAGAACCCTCGTTGTCCATGTGTGATGGGAAGTACAATTTACTCACACTTATATATAAAAATTTTAACTTGATAAAAGGCTTTGATATATCGGTTTTTCATAACCAAAATAAAATTATGTCAATGGTGCGTTAATGATATTCTTACGGGGAAGCTCCTCATTTGGGAAGGACTCACAGAAAATTCAGCTATAGAATGATGTGTCTTATGTTGGAAGGAAGAATAACCGTACTGTCCACCACAAAGAAGCGTCAGATGCCGTTAGCCGTTATTATTCTTATTAAATTAATAGACCGCTTTATCAAAGGTTTTTATGGCATCCACGATGAATGCCAATACCGCCAAGGCATATGTAGACGAGAAAAGCGCTGTGCGAAAAACTTATCTTCTTTAGGAAATATAACGAAGAAAAAGAATATCTTCCTCATGGAATTGGCAACAAAGCATTTTCGGTTTTTTAGCCTTGATCTCCATAATATATTTGTATGCTTATAGTTGATAATATCATGATTTATCCTCATTCATTCTTTGCTGATTTTATGACTTATGTATCACTTAGACGAATTATTTGATTAATAGTTTAGTCGCAGGTAAATGCTAATAAATTTTAACCTGGTTTTTTAGTATACAAACAACATCCATCATTACTTGATCTGCGTTTTGACTAACGCAGCTTTCATTGTTCCAGTAATTTTCTTTCATCAAGATATTTCGGCCAAGCTTACCGTAGGCCTTCATCAGTTGCATTTCACGAAACAAATGAAGCAAGTGTGTTATTTCCTCTAGCCATAATATTTATATACCTCAGACTGACCTTTCATTAGATATTCGCGTGTCACATATGTGTGTGTGTACATTTTCATAACCGTTGTTTTCATCTAACTAATTTCGACCAGAGTGGCTGAATAATAATTTATCAATTGCATGCGATAACTATTCGTTTTTAACACACTCAATGTAAATGACGTAACTGAGATGGGGGAGACCCATAATTCAGAAACACTCGTCATAAAAACATGCCATGAGTGATTAAACCAGAAGTCCGAAAGACTAATGCACATGTTAAATTACAATTCAAACCACTAGGTTGTACTCAAGATAGAGAAGTTAATAACAGTTATTGGCGCACGCCAGCATGTCCATGTGTATGTGTATGCATAACTAGAAAAAACTTGGTTAAATTATTTTGATACACATGTACGTGCATCTAAATGAGACTGCAGTCAATTAACATTCATTTACCCTTTGCACGCGTCAGACAAATTATTACTTATAAATATTGTATTATTAGAATATTCCAATGGGTAGGGTGGGGGTGTAAAACAGAAAATTAGGGTTGAAATCACTATTTGCAAGATGATGGTGCGAACCTAGCTAGTCGTTGTGCCCGGCACAACTGAACTAATGACAGGTTCGCAACTTACACTGCATTATAGTTCTTCGCAACAAACAGTATTTAACTGAAATCACTATTTGTTTTAAAATCAAATGAACAGTTAGAGATGAAATTTTGAAGACTATATTCATAATAATTGTTTATTCATTTGTTGAATAAAAGCCCACTAATTAGTCAATCTTAATCTGATGTTCTTAATCTTTTACTGGAGCTAGCTTCAGTTACCAATTCATGCAATCGCCTTTTTCTTCCACTAGCTAGTGCAGTATTCCAAATCGGACCTAAAGATTTTTCAACAGCTGTTTCATTCATAATATTATCTCTAGATTTAATTTCTATAGATTCCCTAATCAATCTCGTCATCCTATTACGACTACATTGGTAACTGAAGCTAGCTCCAGTAAAAGATTAAGAACATCAGATTAAGATTGACTAATTAGTGGGCTTTTATTCAACAAATGAATAAACAATTTAATTTCATCTCTAACTATTCATTTGATTTTAAAACAAATAGTGATTTCAACCTTAATTTTCTGTTTTACACCCCCACCCTACCCATTGGAAATATTCCAATAATACAATAGTTATAAGTAATAATTTGTCTGACGCGTGCAAAGGGTAAATTAATGTCTATTGACTGCAGTTTCATTTAGATGTACGTACATGTGTATCAAAATAAAATAATTTAACCAAGTTTTTTAGTTATGCATACACATACACATGGACATGCGTGGCGTGCGCCAATAACTGTTATTAACTTCTCTATCTTGAGTACAACCTAGTGGTTTGAATTGTAATTTAACATGTGCATTAGTCTTTCGGACTTCTGGTTTAATCACTCATGGCATGTTTTTATGACGAGTGTTTCTGAATTATGGGTCTCCCCCATCTCAGTTACGTCATTTACATTGAGTGTGTTAAAAAAACGAATAGCTATTGCATGCAATTGATAAATTATTATTCAGCCACTCTGGTCGAAATTAGTTAGATGAAAACAACGGTTATGAAAATGTACACACATACACATATGTGACACGCGAATATCTAATGAAAGGTCCGTCTGGGGTATATAAATATTATGACTAGAGGAAATAACGCGCTTGCTTCATTTGTTTCGTGAAATGCAACTGATGAAGGCCTACGGTAAGCTGGCCGAAATATCTTGATGGCAAAGAAAATTACTGGAACAATGAAAGCTGCGTTAGTCAAAACGCAGATCAGGTAATTACAATTATTCCAGGTGCGCATCAATGCAACTCCTTCAACATCCATCATCGTTAATGCTGTTTTCTGCGTAATATTTCTACAAAAATATGCGAACGAAGACCAATACCCATTGAAGCAAAGTTAGTGAAGAGTGGTAAGCTTACAAAAACACGTTGCTGATTTTTTAACGCAATATAAGAAAAACTCGGCTTTTTGTCTGCCAACTGATTGATCAGTATTCTGAAAAATACTAAAATCATTTCGTGGTCCTAATGAAATACAAGTATTTAACACATGCTTACGCACACACTCAGATCGAGTCTGTCGCTTTGAAATATATTTTTCGTCAAGAATCCATTTCTTTTAGAATTTGAGCTTTAGTAAGTGTCCACGCACATTTAGTGCAGCTAAACTACACACGTTACGTAAGGTAGCACGTTTGCCTTTAACAGTAATTAAAGAGTAATAGCCGCTAATACCCAACGACCTGATAGGCAATGGCTAAAGTGAATGAACATTCGAATTGTAACGCCTTTGGAAAATCAACTGGTAAATACACGCCTGCAATTGCGCAGCATATTATTGAGACTTTGAACGTATTTTTACCAGCTACAAAAAAAGAAATGACTTGTCAATTTATGAAGCGCTTTGGATAAGCAGATAGAAGTCCTATTTAGACAAGCAGAAAATGCATTTTTAGGCATTGTGCCTGTGCTGAAGGACACACATGTTTTAAATTCAAATTTATTGCTGTCTCTTGTAGTGCGCTAGGTGTTATTACCACTTTCGTTCCAAATTTTAGCTGCTAATAGCTAACATTTTACGTATTTTAAGCTTTGATTAATATTAAGTGTTAGAGAATTGTGGTCGAGTTTACATTGGATGTTTTCAAGCTCGCCTCCCAAACAATTCTTCCTTTTAACGTTTGGTATTTTTATTTTAAATAAAGAAATATTAAGTGCATCTTTCCATGAGATGGTATTGCATTCTTCTGGTACAACTAATCATTCCCCCCACGATGTCCCAAATTTGGCCAGACAAATGTCATCATAGTATTGGACTATTATCGCGTTGTGAGGACTTCACAATACAGCTGAGCTTTTAATCATGCACGTGTGCATGTTCGATTGTTTTGTATATCATGTCATTATTAAAAGCTACTCGCCAATCCAGCGAATACGCGTTCGACCGTACAGCACATCTAGCTTCAACTAAAAGTTATTTTCAATTTATTTTCGCGTCAGCAAAACCCTTTCTCACCACCCAGAGCACCTGCACTATGGAGAAAACAACAATTTTTACTCAAGTTCAGACATTCGAAGCACAAAAATATATCAAATTTTACTAAGACTTAGCATCCAGAATTACGTGGTTGTGCTTAGAAACGGAAAATTGATCTTTAGCTGATCATTTGCAATAGCCCATAAGCATCTTGTTTGTTGTCAGGGGCAACCGGGGGTCAATGCTCTATTAGTTCAGCGTAAACTTGGGAGCTTTTAGATTAAATGAAAAAAATTTCATCAACACAATCAGAAAGTTAGACGGCAACAAATGCCCGTAGAGCCAAATTAACTGGGAATTTTAGTGAATATTTGGGTCGATATCTCTTAACAAAATGTGCATGTTAGATTGCGAGGATAAAATTATAGCAAAAGATGCATTTTGGATGGCAAATATAGAAGAGAACGAGAAGAGGCGAGAGAATAACCATTTTTGTAGAATATTTATTGACATACAATGTTCTTATACTATTTTATTTAGCTCATGGCTTGGTACTCTATCAAAACATTATATCGCATCTGTATTCGATTCATCTCAATTAGGTATCTAAGAGAATGTCAATCAGTTATGATCTCGAAATACAATCCAGTGACTGTTAGATCAGGACTAAAATAAAAAACTAGTGACGATCACAGGCAATAAAACCGAAGATATATATTTCTGTGTACGTGTGGGGGGGTGTATTGGTGAATGATTGATAAGTGCCCAATAACAACGAAACCACTCAAATTGATGAATTTCATTTTCTATCTTACGCAATTCTTAGTCAATACCTAAAATACACATACTCCAATCCTTTCACTATATTATATATATATATATATATATATATATATATATATATATAAAAGTGGATAAGGGCCATTTATTTCGAGATTATTAAACTTCGCTCTACAATCTTTCATTTATATATTTTCTTGGTTTTCATTTTATTATGTGGGTGGCAACAAATCTGACTCAGTTTTACTTCTATTTATTGTTTTGGCTGTTTGCTAAATGAGTATGCGTTTGTGGTCTGTGTGTGTGCCTGTTTGCATGTAAAGGTCATTCTCGCTGTATTGCAAAGTGATGTCCGAGATCTGGTCATTATTGTATTGATGGCTTGAGAATTAACCATCTGTTCGCATTGTTCGCTGTCACGTGTACGAGTGCTATTTTTCAGAGTGTAGCCCTTTGTTTCATCTTTTTGCGCAAATTTGTGTTCTTCACTTGGTAACAGCGCAAGTGCGGATTGCAGTTTTAAACGCTTATATTGTTTGGAAATTTCTGTTACCGTATGTGCATCTGTTTTTTTCTTCTTCAGTTTTTTGCCAATTTGATTGAATGTTTGTTTAGTCTAGTCGAGGGCCTGTTCGATATTGCCTAGATACCATTAAATTGTTGTTGAATTTTGTTATTCGTGGCCAGTCGATTAGAATATCATGTTGATGAAACCTTTGAATACTTAGGCCAGGTGCTTGTTGTTTTATATAAAGGGTTTCATAAATACATAATAAATTCTCTGATTTTGCTTCATGCAGAATTGAGAAAGTGGTCAAATCGACTGGGTGCCTTGTTATTAATTTTTTTCTTCCTAATTATAAATATACTGTGTAATATTCTTAGGCAATGGACGTAATAAAGATATATATATATATATATAAATATATATATATATATATATTTGTATGTATGTACATTTTTGTCAGTATAAACTAAACTTTGCATCAGAGAGCAAATTCAATACATTAACGCGATCCAAGCCGCGAATTGCCTGTATTTTTCCAACTTATGCTTTCCTTCAGTCATTCATTCAGGTAGATCCTGTTTGGTATTGCTTTCGACCAAAAGTGCCAACTAGCCACATTAAGTATATAATTATAGGACCATGACAATTCTGACAAATACCTGATGAGCTCCCAATTAGCACGAAACAACAACAACAATATATATATATATATATATATATATATATATATATATATATATAATGAATTCCTGCCACTAAACTTAATTGTATGACTAAATATTTAATTAATTATGGGGCCAAGATTGCGATTAATTATTTGCTATCGAAGCTAAATAAACCGGAATAAGGAAAGAAGAATTATGTCGTTTTGTAGCAGGTTAAAGCTGCAATAACAATTGAAGATAGCACAGGCCTTGCCCTATAAAAATTGTTAAGTCTGTCGTCGAACTACAAAAAGAAATGGATTTCGGCTACCCTTTCAGTTTATGAGTGCTGACGAACAAAGAAATATTACAATAATATTAAATGTCTTCGATGAAGAGGATAAAACGCAACGGCCAAGAATTTAGTCTCATGAGTCATCTATAGTCTATTTTTAGACGACTCTTTCAGACCAAGTTTGGAGTTCATCCAGACCAAACTTTCTATCCGGTTGGTAAACAGTAACGATTTCCTTTATTGTGCAAAAGCAGCGGTATGTTCTGATGTCTGAATTTGCTACATCTTGTATGATCAAGGTAAGTAAAGTAAGCCAACCATGAGTCTCACACTTCCATAGGGATTATAAAAATTGAATTGCTTCAGAAAACAGGAGTGATGTTGGGAATAAATTTCTGGTCCACAAAGAAGAGTGACTTAGAAATTCTTCATAATTACATAAATCAAAACGTCATAGAAAATTATTATTTCTGCCTTTATTGGTAGCGTTCGCAAAAAATTAAAAAAACCTGTTAGAATAGAACAATACTAATACAAACGTTTATAACAAATCTTACAAAAACGTCGTTCAACATTCCATTAAATGTTTGTTGGTTTAATTTCTCAATATAGATTAGCATTCTTTCTGATAAAAAAAATGAGCTATCTAAGTAATTGAACTCGAGGACGTGTTCAACTAAACGAGTGGCTGTTAGTCATCATGAGATGAACGACGAACCAATTATTATTATTATTATAAAGAATAAACAATCGTTAACTTCTTTCACACACGCACGTGCTAACAAACAAACACATGTGAAATCTTGCTAATCATTCGAGATCCATAGCACCCAATAAAACTAACAAAGCATAACTTGGCCTCAACTAATATGGGATGCATCATAATACGTTTTTTTCCTGTTAAATATGACAAATAAAAGGTACCAACCGCAATACAAACACACACACACACACACACACGGTGAAACGGATTGAAACACGCAATCATTAGTATTGTCGGTAAGGTTGTCTGAATACTTATAAAAAAATACTGAAAAGTTGTACGAGTAAATTTTACGCAGTTCTGTATGACAAGAATTAGAAAAAAATTTTCATAAAATAGTAATAACATTAATAATAACAAATAATAATTAGTTTTGCGAAGGAAGATTGTCACACAAATTGCGTAACAATTATTATAGCAAAAATTGAATTAGACTAATATAAAGACACTTGACAAACAATTAGAATGTTCAGTATAAACTAAATAATAAAAAACGAATCACCATTATCAGCATCCAAAATAATGCAAGGTTATTTCATGGGCTGATAAAAAATATTGCCAGTTAAATTAATAGGACACCAATCTTTCATGGCGATTGTGATACTCCCAAAAGCAGACAGTCTCCGACGTGAAAAAATTACAAAAAAATTCTGCATCGTAGGTCGACTAGCAGATATTCAGAAATGGCATGTCGAATTGCCTAAAATGCTTCATATCGAAACCGTTCGGCCCAAGGCAAATGACTAGTCTACCAGGCCAATAAATCATCCATACGGCGGACTTACAAACGTGCCAGACTACGCAACAGTTAGTAGGCGAAATCCAGGTAAATCAACGAGATTTTACGCATGAATGCAAGTGGTACTGATCTTTAGCATTGCTATAATTGTATTAGAGTAGGCATTTCATCGTAGTAAAAGTGAACAAATTGGTTGCAGAAAGAGCAAATACGCTCTCAAAAAAGCGGAAGTTGTCACAACATAGTTCAGCTTGTCTTCAGACAGACTACGTACGAAAGCAATTGAAATTACTAATGCGGACGAAATCGAACGATACAACAGAAAATGTTTATTTTGATGAAAAATTCACGGTAATCGATTATAAAAGCACTATATGAATAGAAAAAATATCATAAACTTTGGAAATGCGGATATTATGAAATATCCGTAGAGTAAACAAAATTATGAGGCAGAGTAGAAGAAGGTAAACAACATTTTATCGAAATGTTTGGACAAGTTCCGTTTCTAAACAAAAATAAAACATCAAATAAAGCGAGACTAGCATTTGCAATAGTTTAAGCATGACCGAATAAATGTAATATGCTATTTAAAGTGATCGCCAGCACCAAGCAGAACAGTAAACTGTTTCTCTAGAACAATTGTCAACCAATTCCCAACATTAACCTGCTACATTCCAGGCATAGTAGCAGGAAGGCTAAGTTTTAACGTTGTAAAGTGAACTTCACAGTTCTGTACGCATAGTTCCAGCAGTCATCACCATTCATCTGCAAACGTTTCGCATAACAAACAAATGAGTGGACATAATGTTTAAAATATGAGGAAGACGACGTAAAAAAATGTTTTTATAAGCCTCGAAAACTCAAACAACCTATATTTTTAACATGAATTGTTACAAATGAAACATAAATGAAACTAAATTCAAAACGTGATCACGTGTGAGCTCCGAGAAGTTTTTAATCATATCACAAACTCGAATTTTATACACACACACACACACACACACACACAAGCTATCAAGGTAGAAAAGTATATTTAAAATACACAAAATTGTCCTCAAGCCTAATTGCTAATAGAGTTAAAACAGGTATGCATATTTTCTGCAAATAACCAAAAAAAATGTGTAGTTAAAATAGTAATCAAGAACTACTTAGGATTTCTAGAAACACACCAAGTTCACGACAAACTAAGGGATTCTTCCTCTAATCACGTTAAGATATCAGCAATTAAATGCCAATGGGTTAAAGACTTGCAAAATGGCCTAAATGCGCAAGATCAATTAGTGTTGACCTGACATAAACAAATTATTCAAATAGCAAAAAAAATTTTTAAATGTTAAACAAATGGAAATATGGTCAGCAACATGAATAACAAAAACATTCTGATAAACGGAGTTTACTAAAGTCAATGTTTATCGGATTTTAGACTTCTTTGACATATCTATTACTCAGTGATGGAATAAATTTGGGATAGCAAGTTCTACGTAATAGTTTTGAAGATCGATTTGTATGCAATATAATATCTTAAAATCAAATCTGAAAAGCCTTAGCTTGTGATAGTTTAAAGCAAACAGTAAAAAATTGCGGATAAGGGCAAAGTACAACAAAGTAATATTTCATCAAAATAAAAATGAATGAAAAATGAGATATTCACGTATACGAGACATAAATCTACAAATAAATTTCGGCAATTTTTTACAGTAAGCAATATCAGTGATAGGAAATCAAACTAAATTATTGCAGTGAATATACGCAAGTGGTTGTTTTCATGCATTCATGAATGTATGATCGTATGTACTGATACAAAACGTGACGCATGTGTGTGTGTACGTGAACGTGTGTTGATGTATGTATGTGTGTGGTTGAACGCAAATTCATGTATGCAAGTTTATAAACACATTTTGCTGATGATACTTGTAAAAAATGACAGCGTGAACTGCGTTCAAATTAGAATCAGCTTCCTCAAAAAAGAAAAACCAAAAACCAATTTAACTTAACAAATACTCCTCCGACTAAATGGTACATAGTAGCTGCAAATGAATGCACACTTGGTGATTGATTTGTCCTATCTATGGCACTTGTACAAAACGTTACAATGTGTAAATGAGAACACTGGGGGAGATTGTCGTTTCGCGAAAAAACATAGAACGAAAATGTTCGCAATGTTATAAGAAGACATAAAGTTTAACCGGTCGCCTAAACATTTGTTCGGTTGGTTGGGTTTTGGTAGATGAAATCAGACCTACGTCCGGAAAATAGTCGAAATACAAGCATAAACACACACGTGTGCGCCTCCCGAGTAAGACATAGACTTAGCAACAAACGCGTGCATACTTGGCAAACGCATAAAAGTTGCATTTAGAGGAAAAATGCATAACTTCGTGCAGCACAATTCGCATGCATTTTTGCGTACACACAACCAGGAAGAAATATGTCTTTGAAGCACGCACCGAAAACCAAACAAGTAGATAAATGGAATAAAATATAAATACTGACAACGAACTATGCGCGTCAAACCAGACACGAAAATTTGAAGCTGGACAACGTTACAATGACATAACAGTCGTCAATTGCACACACGGAGCATAAAATCGAAATTTAATTTACAAATCAATCACATGTGTGTAAAAGGTTCACACACACAAACACACACACTAATATCAGGGCCAAAATCAATGCATTGTATGTTAAATAAAAAAAGAGGTAAGCTCACCGAATTAGATTAGAAAACATGCCAAAACACACATACAAAAAATATGCAAATCAGTGAAAGAAGAACAGAAAATAATTTAAACAAAGAGAAAGTTATACTAGTTAGCTAGTTAAAGTGCTCAAATTGTCCATTAGCAGAGACAGAACCGTTGCCTGTTCCATTGATGCCCACCTGCGAAATACTGTCAAACCGACTGTTTGGCGTCGACATGCCATCACTGATCAAGCCGCCATGACCTCGGCCACCTTGGCGTTTGCTCGGAGGCACCAAATGATCCGGTAACTTTGGTGGAAGTTCATCGCCGTCCAGTTTAACTTTCATTAGGTAGCAAACCAGAGCAAACTCGTCTTCGTCGAGATATCCGTCCTCGTCAACATCACCCAACATCCAAATTTTTCGCAAGACATTATTGGGTAGGCGCGACCTCACCATATATTCACGCGCTGCACTGCCGCTTACTTTACCGCTTATTGGATTCAGTGTCGGGAAAACCTAAAATTTTAAAAACGATTTTTATACATAATTACCTAACACAGGATAGCTTCTAGGATAATATCATAACAACGGACGTTTCACTAGGTAGGAGCGCGTCGCGTAGGTGTGTCTAAAACTGCTGAGAATAGGCAACTAAGTGACACTACAGTGGCTGAGCTGTAATTTACACTTTTGCATGCAATAGACTAATTTTTGTTACACAGTCAATATAAAACGTAATTATGAATAGCCTTCGTGGTTATGGAGGAGAGCGAAGAAAACAAACACACCATTAATGAAATAGCTCTAAACACCACAACGACTGAGATCTAAAAAAACTTTTCAGAAGCGACATTTGATGGCTGGGATAAGCTATGCTCAACCTTCTAGAAGTATTCTTGTGCAGGTCACAGTTTAGTAGAAAAATATCCTGCTATAGACTGCATAATTTGATTGGAATGATTGTCCTAGAAAGAGAGAAGCACAAATAATGTTATGGTCATGAAATGCAGCCGTACTCATAAGCCAAATTGGCATTCTTGCAATTTCCGCCAGCTATATGGGTTACCACAAAGGAACTTCCGAATAAAGTCAATGACACATTCTTTACAAACGTATGCTGTTTGCAGGTTAAAACAATAGTCCACATACATGCATACACTCACTGCCATATTTTATGTAGCAGTCACAATAATTTCAATGAATAGTGCTAAAATAATTTCCTTATCAAAAAGATTTAAAATGATCAATTCATAGGTGAAGATTAAATAAATGTAAAATAAATTATTTATATCTTAATCGTTTGCATTGCTAAGCATAGAAATCGCAAGTATAGTCCATCATCACCCAAAGTGAACTTTTATCATGCACAGTGAACAGAATGGAAATAATAATTTAACTTAAACTGCAACTATTGCTTATAGTACTAATAATGACTATTAACGACAACAGTGAAATGAAAATTTTATTCGTTTCGGCTAAATTTGAAATTATGGTCAAACGCATTAGTATGCGTGTGCAAATCGTTCTTGCACTATTAAAATTGGAGACAAACAGCGGTTGACTTGCACGCTAATTGCTGTTGCAACTATCTCAGCTCCTGATGTAAAACTATACTGCAACAAAAATAAACGCAATAACGCCATGTGCTCCGACAAATCTAGTCAGTCAATACAATTTAACAATAATTGATTGCGCGGGTGGTGGTAACAATTCTTTAAGTCAAGTTTGCGAGCTTGTAGTAAACACCAATCCCATTGTATTTAGCCAGTCATCGAACAACATAACAAAACTACCGCCAGCCGCAACGCACTGACGCGTTTCGACCTTCCATGATCACCATCAGACGGCAAACTGACTATCGAGGATCAAATCGCATTGAATATATATGGAAATCAAATTTAGATATGCGGCTTTGGTGTATAAACAAACATTAGTTGCCTATTACGCATCCGAGAAGACTCCGCTTTCTTAATTCCTCTTAGTAAGGCAAAGCGTTTTACTCGATGTGTGCAATTGAGTTCAGATCGTGCCATGTCACTTCACGCAGCTGTTAGAATAGGCTTTTTTAAGAAGTGCACATTCGGCCATTCAGGTGATGATTGAAATTTTTGACATATTTTATTATTTATATTACGATAGGAGACACACACACACGGCACAAGAATACATCAGTACAAGCTCTTACCCTATTAGCTAATGAGAGCCCCATAGATACCAAGTCTGTATCAGTATTTGTGTGTCCATTGGAGTCTGACGGTTTAAGCTTTCAATCCACATCTATCAGGCTCATACCTGTGACTCAAACTTAAGATAAGTCTCCATGGTAATCACACACACAAACACACACACATATATATATATATATATATATATATATATATATATATATATATATATATATATGAATATTTAATCAAGTAATAGGCAAAGGACTGTGTACTTTTACGCAACACTGCACACTGAATGTTTGACCTGGAAAGCAATTTGACACAAAAACATGTAACGCCTGATTTTAGAAGAACTAAGGAAAAAATCAGTTATTTAGGGTCTGTAAATAGGCACCAGCTTTCCCGCCACACTTTAAAAATGGCTCACAGTGATTCACATTAGAAGATTTACTACACACAAACTCTAGCGAAGTAGATGCCGAGATACGATGGATTGATCTGTGCATGTATAATACTAAACCGCGCATAAACCGATGCTCTACGACAATATAACCATTGAATTCATAGTAATTAAATGAACACTAGGTCACCGGTTTCTAGGAAATTAGGTGTGTGCATCTAACCTCGCGTCATTGGCCTGTCTGGTATGATAAATTCTAACAGCGCTGAAACACCACCAAAATAGCCAAATAAGTCATAAGGGTATACAAACTATCATATCAACGTTTAAGTACAGCCTCCAGCGTACATCCGTAATCTACCAGTTGGATACTGTTTGTTGCGGAGAACTAATATATATATATATATATATATATATATATATATATATATATATATATATATATGCAATTGTGTATTAGGTGTTGCGCACCTAGTAACAAATTAGTTCAAACATTACTGGCGATTCACCAGTTAAAGGCGGTATTACGCCCTATGCCCACTAAATATTTGAATGAGAAATGTTGGACAATTGGACGGTACAATGACCTATACGGAAAGTGATAACTGATATTAATCAAGGCCAGATTGTATAGATTGGCTGATGTAGAAGATGTTCAGAAGCAATTTTAATTCCCAATTTTGGTAAACTTTAGAATCCATAGAAATCCATAGTGTTGGTACCCTTTACAGGTTTGGTATATTTATATATATATATATATATATATATATATATATCTTCTTTCTTCTTTACTGCGGCTGACTCCTTTTGGAGGATAAGCCGGCTCCATTGATTCCATGGAGTTTCTTGGGAATTTGGTACAAGTGGTGTCCCCTCACCACTCGGATATATATATATATATATATATATATATATATATATATATATATATATTGAGTTGGATTTGAAGTAGCATTGTCGAGAACTATATGAAGTTAACTCGACTACTGCAGGTTTACACAATCAATTGTCTCACATTCCATACCCAAATATACAATGGGTATAAGGCGTAATACCGGCTCCTACTGATGAGTCGCTAGTAAGCACGAAACGAATGTACACAGTTAGATTATACGTTCCGTTCATGGTATCTTTGATTTGTCCTTCTGGTCATACTTCAACTAATTTGTTATTAAGTGGGCACCACCTAATAAGCAATTACATAAACTAAATAGTGTCTCGTACAGATGGCTCATGAAAAGCTGGAGGCTTTGCTATAGCACCACAGTTTGGTTAGAAACGGTAAAAACTCTGCCTCTGAAGGCAATAAATATGCTACCTTTACAAAGATGATGGTAACGCCAGTCACCTGCCTCCTTACGCTCGTTGGAGCTAGTGTGCATTAACATGAAAAATGATAATGATATTCATGCATACAAGCAACGGGAGTATGGTCATTTATCATAATGAGTTGGGAAACTTTACTCATTGGGTAGGGAAAAGGCACAATGACGCTACCAATACGATAGACTACGAAACATTCGACGTGAACTAACAAATAAACCGTCGCCAATCTCTGAAGTAATAAACAATTATTGAGTTAAGAAATCCTTGATTTCACAGGTGGTGAAAAAATTTGTAAATTAAATTTTCTGGCTCGAGATAAGCACCAATTTCGAAATATTTAACCAGATTAACTATCGTCAATATTACGAACCGACACCTTTCAACGATTCATGGTCATCTTCAGAGCACGTGTGTCAAAATTGACAAAATTTGTATACGCGTGACTGCATAGAAATTTTGAAGTCGAAATTTCCAGTGAAGTACAAGAGTTAAGAGCCACAAATCTGATTTTCCATACGCGTTACAGTTTAATTCTAGTTAGGGTGTCTTCAAGATGACCTCGAGGATCGAAACACGCCAGCATCATGTAGAGCTATACAAAAGCCAAAAGTGACTAATGTTTCACTGTCATATAACCATAAGTTGTTCATGGTTATATGTAGACTGTAAAAGAACACTAGGTCGCTCATTCCCAGTGTTGATGGCTTGTATTCGCAGTTTTCCTTCTCTTCAATAGTCTGCCAACCAAGGATGATGAACAGTATCTGCCAAGATGCCAATAGCCAAAGTTTCCTTCAGAAGCCGAAACATGTTATTCGCGTCTGACACACTTGTTCTCATTTCATCAGCAGCTACGATCGACGGTAATTGATCTATGCTGTCCGACTATGGGATCGGTGAATAACCTAAGCTAGAAAACTTTACATAATGAAGTATTTGCTCCTTTAGAGGCGTTGGTTTATTGTGAAAACGACTTGCCCAAATATGTATCACACAGCTAACATGCTAGTAGAATAATTAAAAATGTACTAAGAGCTTCGCCCAGGACTTTTGCAGTAAAGAACAGTACATAGCTATAAATTTTACTGTACTAATGGCATGCACTTTTACACATAGGCAACAACAAAATGTGCCTTTGAAAATGAAAAAAAGGTAAACATAGGTTCTAATTCGAAGTAGATATTTCATAAACAGAGAAATATCTGATTGAATAGGCAAGCTTCACAATTAAGAAATGATGGTGACAGCAGAATAGAGTTCTCGCTTTCGTCCGTAACCACATTTAACGCCTTATACTATTAGATTTGGAGTTTCATAATTGGGAAAGAAAGCTCATTTAAGAAAATAACGGCGATGTATCAGCGCACCTTACAGATAATCTACATTTACTAGCCAAACTACAAGCACCTGACAGGATTATCCGTAAGCTCCACCAACATGGCAAACTTTTCGACTGGTCATGAATAAAAAAAAATATTCAGCACATCCTGACAATCCGTTGAACTGAATTGCCAAACTGGAGTAGACAAATCACCAATATCACCATCGTTATCGACCTACAAAGCCTTTCGTTGTTACGAGAATGAGGTAGCAAATTTCCTAAGGTGAAATGACAAACAGATTGCCGAGAACTAATATTCGAAAAAACAATAGCGAAAGAAATGATAGTCTGCGTTTAAAAAAATCCATAAATAGATGAATAACCATATATATATATATATATATATATATATATATATATATATATATATATATATATATATATATATATATAGAACCACACAAACTCGCAAACAAAAACACTCACACTCTTTTACACGTCAAGGCGCAGATGATAAAAAATATTCGTGTTAAACTGTTAAACTAAAGATAAATTAAGCATAAAATCAAATTAATTCTCAATTAGTTAAAGATCCATGGAATTTATAGCAGAAGACAATAATTTGTGATCGAACGCCCTCATTAATTAAACTAGACCGTTGACTCACAACAACAACATACTATTGATTATTAGTAAGTTCATTCCTATGAACAAACTTTGCAATGCTCATGAGAAATTGACATTATGCATATATGTGCGATTATTATAGCAATAGCAACCTTTGAGACCGGGAACGCACCAAGGTTCCTATCTTGGGGCTGGCATGAATTCAACAGAAAGTCCTCGCAGAAGCGCACGTATTATGAGGCCGTTCGCACAGTGATGGTAGCAGCCTTCGAGCCGCAGAATTGAACATAAAACATTAAATATTTGTATTTTGTTTTACTAAATCGATGCGCTTTATACGAGCACAATCTTATATAAAATTGATTAAACGGAGAACGCCGATGCCACATATGAACAATGAAAAAACGCACAACAGGCATCCAATAAAAAATTATCAAACAATTGATAATATTTTTTTTCAATGCCTGCTTTATTTATATTATTATCAAAAGAAACTTGATGTTAAATTATTCAGCTACCGAATACTCCAGTAAGTTTATGAACAAATTTTTATTATCAAACTAGCCATTAACTGTGCAATCTTGGAACTTTAGAGATAAATTCATCCGTTGATGTGTGACATAACTGACCTACTTTTGTAACTGCTATTCTAACCATCTCAGCTACACAGATAATTTTGTTACCGTCATAGTGGAATTGGAATAAAAGGCAAAACCAAAAATAAGGAGAAAGGTACATATCGTAAACAAATCATCAATCATTTGAGATAAGCGAAAAATGGTCAATAAGAATTAAACTCGTCCAGTAAATATCGTAAAGAATTTTGAAACTAGATGTTGAATCCGACCGCGCAGTTAAATTCTACGTGCAATTTATTACGCATTTCAACAAGTCAGTCACACCACCGAATATTGTAAAGTAAAAGCGCTCATAGCACAAAATTATAGCATGAAGTGTGCTCACACAATTGTCAGGTAAGTTTTTTTCTATACGCCAATTAATTGAATTTAACGAATCCGTGGGCAGCGATAAAAGTTAGATCAGTAAAATTTAAAATCGTAAAATCAATCACTTTACCTGCCTAATTTACTGCAGATCTAAATTTTCGTTTGTAATTATACGATAGCTAGCCATCATTGGTATGTAATCTATTTAATTAATCTAACCGAAGCACGAACAGAGGGACGCCTACTTAAATCTGCAATTGTGAGAATCTAACTGTGAAGGTGTGACTAGAGGCCTGAGGATGGTTTGGCAAAGACCAAACCGAAACGTCGCCAGTCAACGAAGATTAGATTGCACCTCCCCCTCCTCCCCCCCAGTGGTTAGTATGAACAATGTTGAGGCCTTCGGAAGAAAGGGACGAATACACACCCAGCCTGATCAATACAGATACGGACAGGGAAATTGGGATCAATCGGATGTTTGCGAAACTGATGAAGTGCAAAGCAACAACCCGCGCACGCAAACCGCGGAGATTCAACATATGAAGTTGGCACTCCACAATCTTTCAACGGATATTTGTCATACAAATCGGAATTTCATTAATTTTGCCTATCTAAAGAGGAAACTCGCGGATAATTAAGCCAAACTAAAGATAATTTAATAATTAAACAAGACGACAAAATCTATCTAAGTGGCAAGTGCACGTTCAGTATTTGTCAGAACGGCTGTATAAATTACTAACGCTTCTGATAACTAGATAAACAGGTGAGCGTAACCTTCGGGTACAAGAATAGTTTCAACAAAGTGGAACCAATTTGGTCCGGTTTGTAAATGTTAACAGACTGGATCACGTTACAGGCAGCAGAATGCGATAATTAAAAACGTGAAATCCTCCTGTTACACAAAGGAGCATTAATTTCTCCACTGTTACGCATTCAGATGTTGAGGAATACAACTCGTAATTCTAGTCTTAACGCTTACTGGGCCAGGGGGCTATGATGCTGAATGAAGATGTATTACATTTACGAAACTGGTAATTCAAAAATATTTATTAAATGACCTTTTTGACGACAAAAGAGTAAAGCAATATTAACTCACTTCCTAGGCGAAGTGCAAAGCACACAGAAGCTGTAACCTCTCCAAATCAACTCTCCATAAAGGTCTCAGAGGTGAACTGCACTAATGCAATTTAGTTAAAGTTTAATAAAATGGGAGGCAAAACATTTTTATAAGACGATATAGGAGCCGTTAACAAAACAGGCCACCATGCTGCCTATGTAACAGTTTTTATACTTCCTTGCGCTGAAAAGACGTTGCTTAAATGTATCTAGTAGAACTATTAGTAAATGTGATGCAACTGAATATGTCTAGACTGGATGGATGTACACACACCGAGAAAATTAATTAAGCTATTCAGTGGACAGGCCTGGGAATGGTCAATGCATGTTGAACCACCACCAATAGTTCTACCCTACAATACCAGATTCCTCCTCAAACTCCGATTTCCATTCAGTAGGCTCTCTTCCTTCTACCATTGGTACATTAACCAAATCCTGATAGAACGATTTTCACAGTCTTCACGCTGAAGTCAAGAACAACAGGTAACGGTTTTAACAATAGGATTTGGAGACAATATAAAAATATGTTGGCTAATATAGATTCATCATGCAACGCTTCCCGTCGAATACAAGTTCGACATCGTATGGCTGATTCATCTTCATAGTTAGGCCTAAATACTGTAGGCTTGTTCCTTGTATCCTATAATAAAGTCAACCAAATACGGCTAGAACGATTGTCCAAGTTACCATGAGGAAGCAAAGACAAACAATGTCAGCCAACATCATCTAATAATATAATTCTTATGGAAAATAATTCTCAATAAATTTGTGAAAATAAAAGCACACGCACTTTTGGCATGCAAGCCAAAGGTTCACATATAAGAAACATAACTAAATAATATCTACACGTCAATCTGGCCATCTTGATGGCATAATAGAAATTAACTAAATAAGTGTACACAAAGCAAATGCATATCATCCAAAACTCAAATAAAAAACACAATTAATCAGTTCAGCAAGTTTATGGCTCAAAATTTACATTAGCGCAGTAAAGTTTAACAAAAAAATAACTAAATACTTTAATCAAGTTTGCAGTTTTGATATAAACACCTGTCACTTTGTGGACATACATTTGTCAGAATAAGCTAAGCATTGTATAGTGTAGAAAATTTAATTCATCCAGTAGACCGGTTTCGTCCGCATTTGGAACTCATCGGGTACTGTTCAAAATTTTCCGCGGAAAGGGCTCGAACCTTAGCACTTCTGCTTCGGAATCTGTTGCACTAACCACTGAGCCACCCTGCCGCACGCTACACACAATTTTCAGTTATACACTAACTAATTTTTCTTGGTTAGACTTTTCTTTAGGTGGAATCTATATGACATCCGTTTAGACCTAAAGGTAATTGAAACTATGACGGTGGTGATAATCAAGCAGTCAGTTCGTTATGTATCTGCGCTACTGTACACCGATTTAGCTTGTCATTCAACTCTGACTAGCCACACTACTACAGGCCTAGCTTAGTCTGCTATATGCCTCATGCATGATTTGAGCTGTCTATATTCGATAACACGATTTGCTAGTTTATCTGCAAAATTTCAGTTTATATTAAAATAATTATGTAAGAATGGCTAAGAAAATCATTTTATTAAATTGTCAATGTACGTGTGACTAACAGCAATTCTTCTACGTTATACCACATGTTATATGCAATGATATTGGTGTTTATCTCAAACCAGCAAACTTGATTTGTCACAACCCGCGCAAAAAATGATTATTCAATTACATAAAACTGTCAATAGAAATGAGCTATATCGAAGAAGCATTATTTGCACGGTAATTTTTTTACTTCAATCAATATTTAAAATTGTAGGAGATTAAGCGTTAGCTTACTTGATCGTATTCCATGCGATAGCGGTTGACAATCCATGTGTCGTCGAATCGACCTCGATAGATTCCATCACTCTTGCTAACTCCAAACGGTGTTTCAAACGATTCAAATGCACCACCACGTACCGCCGGTTCGTAAGCTTCAGATTCTGGCTCCATTTCCTGTGTTTATAGATTAAGAAAAAGTGATGATGACAACAACTGTGAACGAAAGCTACCTTCGTTAGTATTGTATAAAATGCTTTTTATTCTCGCTTCCTATTGCTAATCGTTAATGGAGCATCTACTACATGTCGTAGATTGGATAAATATACACAAATAAATGGTCTATTAAACTCTCCACACAGGGAATTTCGGGAGTCTAGTGATAATTGGCGGGATGCACCAGGCTTTCAATGGACTAACTGAGCTAGAAAAATGCAACTGGGTGCCTACTATGCACAAAATATCGAAAGCTCTCCATCAGCGCGATTTAGATAACATCGCATAGAATTTCTACTCGCTTTTTCGTGAGCCGGGTACGAAGTAGAAACGCTATCGATGACAAGCATGATTAAACCCGATCAGCGAATGAAAAACATGCCATTATACAGTTAAATGAACATTTGTCGCGCGAATGGAGATAAAAGTTATTTAAATAAAGATTCCAATCTTGATATAAACACCTGACCCATTAAGTACATACATTTTTCAATATAAACTTAATTTTAAGAATTGTTAACCACCGACCGCGCAATTAATAATTGCTTAATTGTATTACCAATATAAACTAAGCACTTCATAGTTAAGAAAAGGCGATTCACCTACTGGGCTCTTTTCGTTCTTATTAGTAACTCATCACTAACTGCCCAGAATTGGTAGCGGACAGGGCTCGAACCTGGACACGACTGCTTCGGAAACTGTTATTCTAACCACTGTGCGGTATGGTGGCTCAATGGTTAGCGCAACAGAATACAAATCAGACGTGTCCAAGTGCGAGCTCTGATATATGTTTCCTCTTTTTTTCAAAATATTGACTAATTTATATGCTCATATATATTTTGACAAGCTTTTTTTAATGTGGACTGTTTTGCTATCTGAAAATAACTTCTCTTTTCGTCCATATATCCAGTAAAACCAGTTGACACGACGGAATGAATTCCATAATTAGTAATTTTAAATTGTTTAAAATGTCTAGACATATGGAAGAATGGAACACTCATACTCTTCAGCTAAATAATCCAAATTAGTTTTTTTATAAAATTAAAAATACGCGGGTGGTGGTAACAGTTCTTTAAATCAAGTTTGCGAGCTTGAAGTAAACACCAATCCCATTGTATTTAACCAGTCTACGAACAACTGGTGGTAGTTTCGTTGTGCTGTTCGACGACTGGTTAACTACAATGGGATTGGTGTTTACTTCAAGCACGCAAACGTGATTTAAAGAATAGTTTGTTCATAATTCAAAGTTAAACTAGTGAATTGTTTTGCATGTGTACGCCACAACGTGCACGTTTCCTGCTTCATATTTTCTATTGCATAATATGTGTTTAACCTATCTTATCAATATACTTGCTTTAAAATAAATTTATGCTTCAATACATGATTTATATCTCAATTAAAATTACAAATGCAAAAATGGTCGAATTGAAATTGATACATGTTCTGCTTTTCCTGCTCAATTTTTAATCTGGTTTTACCAAGGTCACTTCGGCATCGTTTGGTTCATCCAAATCGCCTTATTACTCCATGAACCGTCGTTTCTATAAAATCGTACGTGCAATGGCGCAGTTGTGCAGAATTAACTGACTTGCTTAGTAACCATAATAGTAGTGCCGCCAAGCGATACTGACTGTCTTATTTAATCATCATAATCATCACCACTACCATCGTTATCATTAAAGTTATTCATTAACTATAAGGCATTTTACGTAGCTGAATGCTCAGAGTCATAGCATTAAGTCAATCCGAATACAACTTCAAACGGCATATATCATAGCAGGTCTAATGTTCACAGTGGTGCGCTAATTACGTTAGAAACAGTGTAAAGTTAGATACTGTTCCTTGCAGAGAACTAATATATATGCAATTGTATATTAGGTGCTGCGCACATAGTAACAAATTAGTTCAAATTTGACTATAAGGATAAACCAAAAATATGTTGCCTTTGGTTTATTTTTCTGGTCATATCTGAACTACTTTTTACTAGGTGTGCACTGCCTAATACACAAGGGTATAGTTATGTTTTTTCTATTTGAAATTTCTGGATTAATATGTAGATTTTTGTTAACTTTCAAGTGGACCTTCTTTTTCAATTTAATTACATTGGAACTCATGTATGGCCATAAATAATAACTATGTTAGACCATATAGGGCCATAATCAACAATATAACATGCTTTCTGTGAACGCGTGCAGTTTACCGAGAACTATTCTTTGCCAATTTAAACGCTTGAGCTACATAATCAAACACCGGAATGTGTTTAGTGTCAGTAAATCCGAATAATGCTGATTCGCCTACAATTCCGAATTTTGATATATTTACGTAGGCGGAAGTCGCCGCTGCAATTACCGCACTGTGAGAGAGGTTCATAAACTTAAACTCCATTATTGTTAACAGGACTAGTCGGTAAGGTATAAAGAAAAAAACGTGGTGGTTCAACAGACGTGGAACGCTACATTGCGGGTATCCATTTTCTCTGAATATCTATTAAATATTTTCAATTACTTCTGTCTATATTTCGAATCAAGTTTTCTAAATTTTTAATGTGTGTTTTCGTAATATAAATATGATTAAATTAAAAATGAAGGTAGATATCCGAATAAGTGTTTTACCTATTAACCTCCTTACTAAATATCCCGCCATTCCGTCTCTACTTTCCATAAAACAATGCTACATACCCCCATTGCATCCCTTTCCAACGAGAACTGAAGATTATATATTTATTTTGCTTAATTAAGGAATTTTATCACGTCATTATCACAATGTTGCTAGCTTATACAAAAATCATCATGGAATCTTACAAACAAGTTAAGCTTGATGTGTTATTTCTAGGAGTGTCTCCTAATGCAAATGCATGAATGTCTTCATTCGGGCTAGACAATAGTTATCCCATCGGCACGCCTCTAATTTGTCATTAGAACTCCTGACTAAAGTTGAAGTATGTAGATGGTACACATATGTTAACATTTCCAAAACACTTCGTAACGCCATATTACTTCCATCTAATAAAAAAGATAATCACTTTTAAAATATTTAGAGCATTCCGATCTCTTAATATCGACAAATTTTATGAAAACAATGTCTGTACCACTGACTAGAGTATGCATAATAAAAATCAAGAAATAGTACACCTCGACGTAGGTTAATTTAATAAACCGTAAGCAAACCAATAAACGGCTGTCTAAGATTGTTTATAAGACAAGGAACTGTCTTATAATGTTATCCGAATAGATGCCACCAAAACAAAAACAATAGTAACCACTCACATACCAAATACAGAAATTATGTTTGTTCGTACAACAAAAAGCCTCTAAAGTTAAATTCAAGAGATCGATTCTCTGTGATCGAACAATTCAATATTGTGTATTCGTACAAAGAAATAGCTATTAATTTAATCTAGGTCACGAGCTTAATATCAACACCAATTCCATTATGCACAAGCATTTGTCAGTGTAAACTAAGCATTGTGTAATGTAAACAAGGCAGTACATCAAACTAACCGATTATGTCCTTATTTGGAACTCACCAAGTACTATTCAGAATTTTCCACGAACAAGGACCGAATCCGGGAGCGTCTGCCTCGGAATCTGTGATTCTAACTGCTGAACCACCCTGCCGCACGCTACACACAAGTTTCAATAAGATATTTGCTAGTGCTTCGAGCCCTGTTCGCGAAAAATTTTGGACATCACGTGATGAGTTCCTAATAATGACGGAACCGGCCTACTGGATGAATTGCCCTTTCGTCATTATAAAATGCTTAGTTTATAATGAAAAACGCATAAATTGATAATTGGATTGGTGTTTATATCAGACTCATCGATTAGTTGCTATAATTGCCGCGGCTGGGATCTAAACCAGGGCTTTTGCTTCTCCAAGTCGGTACATGGTACTAACGTGATGGATATTAATGTATGCTATAGTACACCGAAATTGAGAATTACAACTATTTCAACCATAGTGTTAGTACCACGCACCTTTTCGGTACTATAATGTTGGTATCGGTTACTAACACAATAGTCATAATGTTAGTATCCTTTACAGACTCGGTATATATATTATATAGTGTTGTTAGCGTTGAAGTCGCATTGTCGTAGACTTTGTATGATGTATTGCAGGTTTACACATTCGTCTAGGAGATTGTACCGTCCTATTATTCCACATTCTTCGACCAAATATATAGTGGTTAAAGGGCGTAATACCGGCTCCTACTGATGAGTCGCCAGTAAGCACGAAACGAATGTGCATGAGATTATACTTTCCGTTAATGCTGTCTTTGGTTTATCCTTCTGGTCACAACTGAACTAATTTGTTACTAGATTCGCAACACCTAATGCATACTTGCACATATATATTAGCTCTCGGCAACGAGCAGTATTTATCTGACTTAAAGTAATGATAAAGTTTACATTTAGGCTATAGCTAGGGAAACTACTTTCGGAATTATTGATTACTCAGTAGTGACAGGCGCGTGCACAAACGTACAAATAGTAAATTAGCCTACACACACACACATACAAACACACAAATAATCGTACGAATCAATTAAACCAACAGTTTATCACCGAAACACTAAAATAGAGAATGCAAATGGCTGTAAAAAAGAGTCAGTGAATGCAATTCAACACACCATATTGTATTTGAATGTTTGAATGCAGACAGCATAGACAGGCTAAAACAATGCAATAGCCTGATTAAATTAACACAGAACACCTTTTCGTCTCCATTTCACGTCCTATATAGCCGCCATCGAAGCAATTCTTTATGAGCATCGTTTAGTCAATATTGACTAAACCAATTAAGACGTCAAGTTGTGCATATTCAGAAACTTCTTTATTCGCAGTTTACATTAACAGTTAGATGGCAGTCTGGCTAAAAATTGCCGACTTGAAATAAATACTATTGAGTTGTGGCGCAATGCCGGCTGCCAAAGATGCGCAAATAATAAGCTGGAAATGTACGAATAATTTCACTTAAACCTTGCAATCGTGACGAGTTAAGTTGATTCCAAGACTTATCAATGAACTTGAAATTTGTTATTCTTGGTTGCGCAGGGAGCGATCTTTACATTTAACGTATCCACGATTTTCTTTCGTGGGTGGTCGATTTGCACTCTCGGTTCCGCAGCGATCCAATCGATCCTAACTTCCAAGTTCGCGTTGAGTTCGGCTTCGTGGTGGCTGGGTGCTGATACATCCCCTCACGCCTAAGGCTTTCACACCTTTCGTACTAATCACTGGACATGAGGTTAGATCTAACCTTGATTAAATGACGAAGTTTCGGTACATCATTTCAAGTAACATATTCAAAATTCTTATAGCACACAGTACACTGCCAAACGGTACACCATGTTAAGGGCATGAAGGAAAGTTAACCACTTACAGCCACAAGTCTACAAATATTGGTTTTCATGGTATATATTGTAGTATCAACAAAAGAACCCTCAGAACCACACTCCCTATAGTCCAAATATAAACAAAAGCAACAAACCAAACACAAACGGAGTTACAAAAGATTCGTTTTTTCAATTTATTTATATTCTAATTCATATGTAACCATGCGTAGGTAGTTAGTTCATGATTAGCCAGTATGTATAAAATTATGTGCCTGAATTGTGTACACACGCAAACACACACACACACACACACACACACAAGATCACCCTTATGTGTACCCAGTAGTCATGAGTTACTTTCACAACAAACTCTACTGTTTACCTTTCAGAAATTTTTATGCAATTGGCAGTACATTCGAGAACAAATTGTAAAAACAAAGATTTAAAATAATTACAGGTAAAGATATTTCCGCTCGAGATCTGGCATTTTCACAATTAAAATACTCAATAGTTCGAGAGACATTTCCAGATCTCTATAATTAAACGGACAGTGGTAACGCGGGCGGTGATAACAATTACATTTTAGTCAAGGTTGCGTTCTTGATATAAAAACCTGACCCATTATGTACATACATTTGGCAATAAAAGCTGAGTATTTAATCGTGTTTAAAAAGCAATTCATCCAGTAGACCACTTTCGTTCTTATGGGAACCTCATTACGTAATGTCCAGAATTTTCCGCGGACAGGGCTCGAACACGGCACCAGATTTCGGGGCAGACGTGGCCACGTTCGAGCCCCATCCGCGGCAAATTCTGGCCAGTACGTGATGAGTTTCCAATAAGGATGAAACCGGTCTACTGGATGAATTGCCCTTTCCACACCATACAATACTTAATGTATACTGCCAAATATATGTTAGTAATGTGTTAGGTGTTTATAAAAGAGTCGCAGCTATGATTAAAAAGTAATTCTCAGATCTCTACAAGAAGAATTTACTCAAGACAGTAACAAATTATAATTAAGAAATCAATACAAAATTTTATATATATTGATAATAAAATAACACAGCTGCTAGAATGTCTCTCATAATTAATAATCATATATATATATATATATATATATATATATATATATATATATATATATATGTGTCTTTTATTAGAGTGATGTTTGAAATTTGGTTATTCTTGTACTGATGGATTGGATTTTGATCAAGTGTTTTCTTTGTTAGCTGTTACATGTACGAATGCTTTTCTCTGTACGTTTACATCGTTTCACTTTGTTCAGTTTCATTTTCGACCTTGGTAACAGCGCACGGTGTACGGATTGCAGTGTTGATTCCTCATTTTTCTGTGGAATTTCTTATACTTTTATCGATGTCGTTTGTGCAGTTATTTTTAAGTTTGTTGCCAATCCGATCCGTTTGTTGTTGCCGTAACACCATATATATATATATATATATATATATATATATATATATATTATATATATATATATATATATATATATATATATAGTCGATCGGATTTGCAACAAACTTATGTAAAAACAATGACAGCATTGCAATTTGCACATCCTGCGTTGTTACCAAGGTGACAAAATAAAGCTTAAGAAAAACGATATATGAAGGACAGCATACGAGGCAACATATTCGCACACGTAATCGCCAATAAGGCGAACACCTGTTCAGAACTTGATCCATCAATAAAAGAATAACCAGACCTGTCAAATAACTGACCTCTACACGTACACAAACACAAGTATACACACAAGCAATCACAAATCGACCAGCAAACTGTCGACAATAAATAGAAGTAAAACTGAAAATCGAACTAGTAATGTATTAGGTGTTGCGCACCTAGTAACAAATTAGTTCATTTATGTCCAGAAGGATAAACAAAAACAGCATGAATGGAAATTGTAATCACGTGCAAATCGGTTTCGTGCTTACTGGCCACTCATCAGTAGGAGCCGGTATTACGCCCTTTAATCACTATATATTTGGTAGAAGAATGTGGCATAATAGGACGGTACAATCTCCTAGACGAATGTGTAAACCTGCAATAGTGAAGCTAACATCATATAGTCTACGACAATGCGACTCCAACGCTAACTCACACTATATAATATATATACCGAGTCTGTAAAGGATACTAACACTATGGCTAATGTGTTAGTAACTGATACCTTTTTTGAAATCGATGAGTACCGGATACTAACACTATGGTTTCCGAGTCGGTACATGATACCAACCTGTTGGATATAAAATTATGCTAAAGTTCACCAAAAATTGAGAATTACAACAATTTCCGAACACCTGTTACTCCAGTTAAACCATACACTCTGGCCTTCATCGATATCAGTTATCACACTTCGCGGTAAGCATGACATCATTCAATTCAATATATTACAGTTAAATACTGTTTGTTGCGGAGAGCTAATATATATGCCATTATGTATTAGTTGTTGCGCACCTGGTAACAAATTAATTCAGTTGTGACCAAAAGAATAAACCAAAGACAGCATGAACGGAAAGTATAATCTCGTGCACATTCGTTTCGTGCTTATCGGCGACTCAATAGGTGCGCAACACCTAATACATGATTGAATGCATATTAGTTCTTCGCCATGAACAGTATCTAATCGAACTAGTTGTCATCCGCCTAATTAAATCCTAATCCAGAATGTGTAACCATGACAGATTGTAATGTGTAGTTGAGTATTCTCAAAATAAACCAGTCACTGTCCACAATAAACACACTTTGTTATTATTCTTGTTTTCTCTTACTAAGTGGCTTCGTTTTTGTCTGCTTTAAGGTAGGTCTCTCCATCTGGGTTGAATCCACCTAATCCGCAATTATTCTTCTTATTTTTTGTCTATCTAATAATGTTAATATTATTATTATTATTACATAATTTATTTCGTTTCGTATGATTATGTGACAGTGAAACATGCTGCTGCACTGTTATTATGGATAATTATGATGAATATAAAATTTTTTTAGAAAAGCCCTTTCACTCAATCCCATGAAATGCCTTACAGAAGAAATAAGGCACGTGTATAAAAGTTGAAAAAAATAAAAAATAAGCACAATATCCCATAATATTCAAATAGATGTAAATAAACATCATTTCGCATGAAACAAATGGTTTTTAGCAGAATAATTTCGCCGAGTGATGAAAGTTCATTGATTAAAAAAAGATTTATAATGCTCACCCCAAAAAACGTGTTCTTTATATTCCTTTGATGATATTCCGAACAACCATACTAATACTGCTAAAGCATTGCCCAATTAGGAAACTCATATATCTAGTATAGGCGATATTGAATTTCATGTCTATCACAAATGTATAAAAGGCGACATTTTGTGAATGCAAATAATTTAGTACACTTACACCCATTCATATTAATAATGGAGCAATTATAGCTTCCATTGATCTACATAAATATGAACATACGTAAATAGTTAAATTAATTCATACTTAGACACGGAATCGGTTTTTTTAAAGATATTGATTTGCGTGGACCAAGGATTGTAGTTTGCATAGTTTTGGAAAATGTTTATTTATATGAACATCCTATAAATAAGGATGTGTTCGCAAACCTCGCATTAATTCAAGTTGAAAATCGTTGTTTTGGCGTAACGCATAACTTTCCTGACAAGATATTTTAAGTTACAATTATAGTCAATTCACGTGTTCTATTTCGCCGGCCAGTCACTTGATAATACAAAGAGGCGCTTTTGTGAAATCTATCATTTGCTTTTGAATGCATACGACGAACAAACGCCGCTTTTTACGTAGATTGAAATTATACTCGATAAACTGTAAAAGGGGATAATAATAAAGCTAACTTTTTTTAAAACAGAAATTTGAATGAAAGCTAGGGTAGAAAGGAAATTGTTACACAACGGCAAATTGTGTTTAAAAGTAAAATCTATAATTACAATGGATAAGGAAAGCCTTTCAAGCAAGCTTGCGAGTTTGATATAAACACCAATCCCATTGTTTCCAAACAGTCGCACAACAGAGACTCTACCGGCAATCACACGTACTGATACGTTATTGACTTCCATGATCATCATCAAAGAACAACGGCTAACTGAACAGAAAGAATCATATATATATATATATATATATATATATATATATATATATATGTGTGTGTGTGTGTATGCTTTAACCATCAGAAAAGTACATTTGACATGAGTATTTTACGAACACTTATTCCTGCATTTCCAGGACAATATTTACAGCGTGACAGTCAAGTTAATCGGCGTTCATATACTCAATTAAGAATAGTTTTCATTTCGCCAATTACGTCATTTTTATAGAACTGTCGTTTTCGTTTGTGTGAATTCTTCTCCTCTAACCTCTTACTAGTTTATTAAAATTGACAGACGAGAAGGTTCTTCGTGAGGTTAATAGGACTTATTTATTTTTAGCTCGTCTAGTGTTTTGATTGACTGTTTGCTGTATTAAATAAAACGTGGTGATATATGTAACCTTGATATATCTTTGAAACTTGACTACTGATTTTATTAGTTTTCTTGCCCAAGCTTGTTGCAGACTTACACACACACACACACATATGCCTGTATATATATATACTCCTCTATATGCTATATATATACCGTATTATGTATGTGGCCCGCAAATGTTTGGTAAGAAACTGAATCATTTATGATGAATGAAGAGATCCGCAAACGAATCACACAAAAGCTTACATGCCAGAAAACAATTATTCACGATGTCGGTCACCTGACTTCTCTGAATTGTACACTCACCGGATAGGAAACATTAGGATTGTCAAACAATCTTAAAGAATCTAGCGGAAAATGGGTACCAGTGAAGGGACTTTGTTGATGTCACGTAATATACTTAGGATGTTGTGAAACGAAAGGCGCAAGAGGCACAAATCTCCATTTATGCACACATGAATACACACATTACACACATTGGCATAGACTGAAGGTTGTTGCAAAAATGGACGGTTCGACTAAACATACGCATTGCAGTTGTTAAATGAAGCACATAAAAAATTATCATGCTTCTCTCTAAAGTCGTTACAAGAGATGTTCCTCAAACCGCTTTCATCGTAGAGTTAGGCGGATCATGTTTGATTGATAGTCTTTTAATTGTCAAGATGTTCTGCCTCACACCTAAGAGCCTATGATGAGTCATCAATGTTTATTTATTTGCTCAAACGTAAATCAGTTGTTAGCAAGGTTGTTGTGCCTTTCAGGAAATGTTCACGTTCAAGATTTATTTTGAAATAAAGCATATCTTTCTCTTAGGCATTATCTAGGTGGCCACGAAATATTTGTCTATAAATATAGTAAGCGGGCTTTCCACTGCCACCAGATCACTTATTGACACTAATGAAGTTGATAGTTAGAAAAAAACTAGTATGTGTAAATGTGCATTAAATATTACATGCATATGAGAAAGCAAAACAGGAGGGAAGGTCGAACCACACGATTAGAACTTCTCAAAACCACTGATCAGTGAGAAAAAGATGCGCCAATAACATCACGTCTTTTAATTACAGTATCTTTGGTGTTACTTCCTTGTCATAATTGAAATGAATATTAATATGACGCACAATAAATAGTGCACAAATAAGTCAAAACAGATACAAAGTATTACTATAATCAAGGCTGTGATCTTGATATACACACCGGACCAATTAGGTACATACATTTGTCAGTTTAAACCAAGAATTACATAGTGTAGAAAAGGCAATTCATCCAGTACATCGGTTTCGTCGTCATTGGGAACTCATTACGTACTGGCCAGAATTTGCCGCGGACAGGGCTCGAACCTGAGTACGTCTGCTTCAGAATCTGGTGTTATAACCGCTGAGCCACCCTGCCGCACACTGCACAAAATTTTTAGTTTTATACTAACTAATATTACTTGGTTATGTACTTAATGATTCAGGTGTTTATACCAAGATCGCAACCTTGAATTTAGTAATTGTTATCACCGGCCGCGTATCCAATGTTCGTTGAATTAGATACCAAGTATTGCAGAATTACATTTCTGTACTGATGTAGTTTTGTTTGGCGTGGCATAGCATGACACGGCATTACGCTACGCATACTAGATATTAACTTATTAGCCTGAAATGTAAGTCAACACACTCTGTCTCCCCAAATAAGGTTTTAAATCTATCCCTGTTCCAAATGACATTAATTCTTCCTGGTTAGGTAATGTCTAGCACAAACAAGTTAGTTTAGAAAAAAGAAAAGCAACAATATATCATTAGCGTTCTATAAAAATCTCAATTTAAGAACTTCGGCTGAGAGTGCAAGAAATGCAATCTAATGTGCTATTTAAGCATGAAACCAAGTCTGTCCGATGCGTGCACTAATCAGCTTAATACCCCGAAACCAATGCCAAACACGGATAGATTTTTTACCAAAACCTGGGTTCAGCTGACATACAATAGACATGTAATTATTCGCATTTAGTGAAAAAATCTGGCAAAAAATTTAGCTTTGTTATAGACGCGTCCATGTTTACTCTACCATATTTTTACGTACGCGCGATTAGACTGGATTACGTTTAGGCTGTTGGTAGCGCGAAATAGCTGAACATTGCTCGGTCAAATAATTAAAAAAACATCTTCAAATTTCCGAGTGTCAAAATGAAAGACTATTTTGATTATGCAAACTGACGAAATTAATAATTAAATCACGTTGACGTATTAAAGACAACAACAGAGTCAATTATTTTACCACTTGGCTTGGTAAACTACCTACAGATACGCATATTCGTGTACCATAGCTCAATAGAAAACATATTTTTGTTGTAAAAAAAAATCAGCGGTTTGCGCAAAAGTTTCGGCACAATCAACAAATTAATTGTAAACGGCACTTGATGCGCGACGGGGAATAAAATAGATTAATTATTGACATATTCCTAATTGCGGACAATATATATATATATATATATATATATATATATATATATATATATATAATATATATCTCTTATATATATATATATATATATGTTTATGTGTGTGCAATCATGTATTGTGTTGCGTACCTAGTGATAAATTAGTTAAAATAGGAAAATGCTATTCAGCCAGAACAAAAGGTATTATCTATTATTAAAATACATTCCGCGTTTACTGGCGAATCATCAGTAGGATCATATATTACGCCCATAAACCAAATAAAACAGTGCAATCTGCTGTACGAGTGTGTAATCATGCAGTAATGACGTGTGCGGAAATACAATCCATTAAATAACTGAATATGGTTTAGTTCTCAGCAATCAAGTATACATTAAATATTGTGTCTTATGGTATAATGTCACAATAACCTTGACTAGGTGAATGCTGGTGTTTTACGCTTTACGCAAGTAGGAGATGCTCCGAATGATTTCTATTCAGAATTTTTCTGAAACCATGGTGTTGGTAAACTTTTCAACAACGCTAAATATCATAAATTATGAGATGGCACTGAAATCAAATTGCAAATATTGTGCAAGTCTACAATAATATATATATATATATAACACATGTATAGGGGGCTGCACCATCCAACAGTCCCACATTTCTTGACAAAGTACCCATTGATTTTGGGGTGTAGTGCCGGCTCCGACTGATCAGTTGCTAGTGAGCACGAAACTCACATTTGTACACGAGATTATATCGTTTTTCGTTGCTGATGTTGATATATCTTACTTTTCTTTTTTGAAATCATTTGCCATTTATAGCGCAAATAACTTAGTTAATTGAACTAGAGAATGAAAATGACTATATTTTTAGAAAGTTATTTAAGCAATGATTAGTAACGCGCATATTGATATTTATCATTTAAATCAGACGGCAATGTAATATAGCACCCAGTTCATATTTTATAAGGCGTACTTCGCTGGTACTGGTGTTAAAAACAATAATTCAGGTATGGATAATACAAATAAACAATCATTGATTACGCGGGCGGCGGTAACAATTATTCAAATCAAGTTTGCAAGCTTGAAGTAAACACCAATCCCATTGTATTTAACTAATCGTCGAACAACATAGCAAAACTACCGTCAGTCACACAACTAGAAGTGAGAGCCGCATATCTGATTTTGCTCTCCATATATATATTCACTGCGGTTTGCTCTTTACTATTCAGTTTGGCGTCGTACTCTGATGATGATCATGGTAGGTCGAAACGCGTCATTACGTGTGGCTGACGGTAGCTTTACTATACTGTTCGACGAATGGTTAAAAGCAATGTGATTGTTGATTACCTCGAAAACCTGATTTAATCAATTATTCAGGCAACATTGGCGAACTTAAAATAAGCAAACATTTTGTTACCAGGATACCCTGCAAATGTCCGCTTCCTTTATTCTTTTGCATCTAACGCTATATTGTCATAGGAAGAGCACTGTTCCGATCAATCTTATTATCGAGAGTTTACGCTTACCTTTGATTTAAAATATGTTGTAGACTACGGGCGACATTTAGAAACTATTCTCCGTGATAACGTGAAATGCAACATCATAATATGATAAGGCAGCTTAATATTTCGTTCATGTACATAAGTCATTACGACTGGAAATTGTTTATGCTAAGTCAATATAATAAAATTCATGTGAATTTTATTTTAGTAAAAAAAATTATCTAAATTATCGATCTATTTTAAAACACACCATACATGACGGTACTAGCGTGAGACAAAAAGAAATGCATGTCAGTTCCCAACAATATTTACTGCACCATCCCTGTTAATTTACACCATTGTTTACATTATCCGTTCATTATTACCCTCATAAAATATACATTTTATTAATAATGTATCATGTGCTTTTATTTACTGGATTTACTCTAGCTAGAGGATTGTATTAAATAGCAGTGGCAGCAATAAACCTTAATGCGTAACTCCTAAACTCGATAAGGATTTAACAAGCGCATCATTTTATAGATTCGCAAATAATAGAAATCCGCGTTCCGCGCTTAGACTTTACGCGATTCTGAGAGCATGATAGCAAGCCAAATAACAGGATCAAGAACGTATATATATATATATATATATATATATATATAACCACCGTGTCAATATTTCAACATTCCAAATATTTCAAAGCAGAAAAAATCGTAAAGTTGAATTGAATTTGAAGAACTTTAATATGTATTTTATGCAACTTCCTTTTTAAGCTAGGTGATTTATTAGGTACCGGAATTTACCGATAGTGCGCGAAAGAGAGAAATTCTAAATAACAGAATTGGGCATGATGAAAAAATGAATGGTACGATTATATACACATATCTTTCATAGAAGTTAAATTTTAAACCGCATCTAAACGTGTAGTAAACTCTACCGACTGAATCTTAAAGAAAACCAGTAAGAATAGCTTAATCACGGTTTGAACACGACTTTACATATTGAGATATTAGCAGAAGTGAAATAGGCACGCATATATTTAACATGAAATAACTTATTGAAGATAAGCAGGCAAAAATCTGAATAAAACAACCACAATTGATTTGTTAAGCGTTGAATAATGTAAGCCTATCTGCTACGTTAAACGTCTCGAAAATTAGATGCTACTGAACAATGTATTAGAGTTAATGAAGAAACAAGGTTTCCGTCTGAATATATTAACACAATTTATGAGTTGTTAAATAATCAGTAGATATATAATTAGTTAATACAGACCAAACTACAAGATTAGAATGGGATGTAGCATTATTATTAATGACATACAAAAAACCATGTGTTACCATTTATGCATTTAAAAAGCACGCCCAGAGTTGTTAATAGTAACGCTTTCGCTCCATCTTATCAGCTGATTTACACGAGAAGTAGAACAAAGAAATTAGTTTAATTTAAACAAAAAACAGTCCACTTAAGATGTACACCAAACTATATATCTGTTCAGAATGCTCGAAGTGGAGAAACATATAAGCAAAGTTTTGCATTGAGTTTGGGAAGTCCCATGGTAATGCCTGTGCACAAACAAATTATTTATGCTTGCACAGTTATAGACGACATCGATTGTTGTGCTGGCATGTCGTATTTTTCACAGGACAAGACCTCTTAAGGTTGTGTGTGCAACACCTATCTTAGGTGCTCCGACAAGTGAGAAATCAATCTTCCACTGCATCTGCCCACATATGACAATACTAATCATAGATAAGGTTGGATGCAGATTGCGGTGGAATTTTATCTTTCGTACTAGGTAGAGGAAGTTAGGCAGTGTGTATGTTATCATAGCTAAATCAGCTGCAAATTTTAAACCCAAAGCGGAACGTAATCTGTCTTGTATACGCTAAATTGCCTTGTTACCATAGTATTGTACCTGAATATGCATAGATTTCTTATCAACCATACAAACACCCAATTGGGGCTTTATTATATCATTAGGCTTATACTTATCTAAAAAAAGATCGCGTAGGAATGGGTACGGCTTTGGTCTCGATTATGGCCGATATGCTTGTATGCATATTGGGACGAATGAACAATGATATATTGAATAAAGTGGAACAATAAGAGCGTTAAGTTGATATAATTTTGGTCTGTTGTAGTCCATAGCCTGTCGAAGGACTGCTTAGTAAATTCCATGAATGGCGTTCAAATGTTTGATTTACAATTGAAAACGAAGAGGATGGTATTCAAGCTTTTCTTGATATTTTGTTCAATCATCACCATTATGGACAGCCATACAGAAGCCAAAAGTGACTCATGTTTCACTGTCGTATAACCGTAAGACGTGAACATTGTAGTTCGTAGTGTTCATGGTTATATGTGGACCATAAAAGAACACTAGGTCGCCCTTTCCTAGTGAGGATGGTTTGTATTCGTAGTTTTCATTCTCCTAGATAGTCGGCCAACCAAGGATGATGAGCACTATCTGCTCAGATGTCAGTGGTCAAAGTTTGATTCTGCAGCCGAAAAGTGTCCTTCGCGTCTAGCACGCTTGTTCTCATTCCGTCACTACATAGTTAGCAATAAAAGTTACTGCGCAGTCCGACGAAACTCGAGGCTTCACATGAAACTGGATGATGGCTGTGTCCCTTTAGACCCGGCCAGGTTCATGCTACTATTCCCGGGCTGACTAGCTTTTGCCTGCAGGTCATCAGGTCGGAATTTCTATGGCTACGGGCCACACAACATTTGCAACCGCCGTTGAAATGTTTCCGATACCAACATATTTAAATTTAATTTAATCTGTATAACCAAGGGAATACGAATAAATTACACGGTGTTCTGCAAACCCAATATACTAAATGCTTAAACAATGTGTTCGTCAATTAAAATTAAATTGACCGTGTGTGTCAGTTATATATCTTTTTAAAATCACATTAAATTCCTCAATGTAAAAGGGAAAAAAACATATTGTACATAAAATATCGGAGTTATAAATCTTAAAATTAACAAATTAGCCTAACATAAAGACCATTTTCGCTTCGTTATTCAGTGAAAGTTACACAATGATTGTTTAATTTTCTAACTGTTTAGTTTTCAATAGGGATCAAATTAGTCTAATCGATAAATAGCTCTTGCAACACAAAACTACATCCTGCTATTATGCATATAACCACGAACAACTTATGGTTATATGACAGTGAAACATTAGTCACTTATGGATTTTGTATGGCTGTGCATGATGATGATGATGATGATACCTCAACTCAATAGCGTGCTCCAGATGGCATGGTGTCTACATGATAATTCCAGAACTCGAAAGGGCTACCTGTAAAATTACGTCGAAAGTGACACCGTATAGGATCCCACTTGAGAAGAACTATTCAACGTACAAGTATGTATAAGACTCGCATTTGCATACAACGCGCGGCTTTGGTGGTGTAGTGGTGAGTTAAAAGACTCAGAAGGAAATGCCACACGGTTCAAATCCCGGCCGCAGCAATTATTGCCACAATTCGATGAGTTCCTAATAAGGACAAAAGCTGTCTAGTTTATAAATTACATATTCTATCTTGTCATGTATAGTCTAAACCGACAAAAGGATATATATATATATATATATATATATATATATATATATATATATATATACATATGCATGTGTGCACCTGTTATTTCAGTTTTCACCCAATACAAATAGAAATTTGCACACACAAAATAGGTTGCATTCCTATTTCGACATCAATGACAGTGTAACCTTTTCATGCAAATAAATAAGAGATATACTAAGCCTACCGGATTATGCACAAAGTTAAGTAAGAAAGTTAAATGACAGAACTGAAAAAGATAATGTTACAGAACATTAAGTGTGACCTTTTAAAAAATAAACCGATTGTCAAAATCTGGAAAGCCGGAAGGCTGAAATTTTAAAAAACAGCCAACTATAAAGAAAGTTTCTTTTCCAGTTTTCCTGCATTGCTGTTTTTAAATCAAGAAAGTGAGCAATATGATTAATATATGCAATACGCCACGTGGAAAAATCGACATATATATCCTGCAAGTCAATAAAATGTTTCTATTAAATTTGACAATCTTACAATAAAGTATCTTCAAATATAATTTTCAGGCAGCAAAATCCAAAGGCTGCTAAGTAAATTGTTGAAACTTTTGTCAGTTAGCCTACATACACACACACATACATACATACATACATACATACATACATACATACATACATACATACATACATACATACATACATACATACATACATACATACATACATACATACATACATACATACATACAAATATACGTACATACATACACATCAACACAAACAGATGCATACACACATATCTACATATATTCATACAAACAAACATATAAATCAATACCTACGTACGTGTATACACACATAAATACATACACGCATGCATATATTAATGCAGATCAAGAACTAGATCTGACACACAGCTGGTTCTAGAAGAGCCGACGCCAATAAGGCAGTATCGACAAGGTTGCTCTATGGACCCTATTTTCCACTAGACTTTCAAAGATGTTGGTTTTTCCAATTGTCTCTGAGTTATTGACTGTACAGTAAGGCGTTAATAAGTGACCGATATTTCGAATAGGAGAATCCGGGGACGAAAAGGTTGTCCTACATTTCTGCCATTTCAGAAATCCACAAGAATTGCCGCTGTAACTTTGTCATTAGGATGTATAGTTGACATTCTCAAACAGTGACCAACCAAGCATAATCAACATTCCATAACAAGTTTCGATGATGAAGAATCGTTGACATACGGCCCGACAGAACAAGACGGTGCATACATTTTGTTTTTGAATAATTTCTTCTGACACACACCTGGAAAAGACCAAAACCGAACCGAGCAAATGCATCGAATAAAATAGTTTCCCATGCACAGGCAGCTTCATGCGGTGACTTCTAAGACTTCACAACATAAAAGGAGAATTGGCAGTATGCTTGGCTTGAAGACATGATTTAGTGCTTCGTGAAATAGACAGGTCATTAACAAGTGGTTTGTATAACTTTTCAAAAGCAGCTGCAGCAAGGCTAATACGTCTGGAAACCTCTGTCTGATATCGCTCTAAATCATTGTTAAACAAGTCTACTGACAATAAGCAGCGAGTTGTTATTCGGCACGATCTCAGGTTTCGCATCAAAGTTAACTTTTATGCCCATTTCAGAAGTGTTTAGCTGTAGACCATAACGGATGGACACATGTTGAGCGTAATTCATGGCGCTCTGGAACTCCTCTTTTACTGACATTAATACATGAGGTCAACAAGTCAGTCACCAGAACTGATCCTCACTCCGAGAAGTTATGCCGTAATCTCAATGAAGGCGGCAACAAAAACAATGTCAGGCAAAGTAAGAATATTCACACATTGTGGTCAAACACCTGAGTCAATCGCTAAAGATTCAGAAAGACCTTTACCAATGCGAAAAAATGAAAATAATTAATTAAAACAAGCTTTAAGCAATCGAACTATTTTGGCCGAACGCTACTAATAAGTTAAGCTTGATACAAGATCTAACGCAACAGAGAAAGTAAAATAGCTGGCGAGTCTATAAAAAAGTAACGATTATTGGTCGGTGGTACCGAAGTGCATGAATTTTGTCCACCAACCTCATTATCGATCGAAAAAAAATCCTACACCACGTTTGATACAGCTCAGAGAAAATTGATATCACGCCAGTACGCAGGCGTGCCAGTCACGTTCTTATGAATGCGCACCACGACAGCACTCGTCCTCTACTGTGGAATGGAATCCTCCCTCCAGGTTGCGGCAACGAATTTAATCAGATCTATTGGAAGAATTAGTCCATCGACCTAAAAATTTCTGAAGAGCGACTTGATTTCCGGTGTCTCGTATGCAGGAATGTCTCTGGAACTTCATAAAACGTAACAAGGTCGGGAGGTCCCTTCGTTGTTAACCACGTTATCTGCAATATTTAACGGATTGATGAGATTGTAGAAGTGCTTGACAAGCTGCGCTTCAGAAACTTCGGCTACACATACTCGATTGGCAGCATGACCACTTCTAATGTATCACATTCGATCGAAGGGATAACAATAGACTGTTATGCACGGATGCTCCTTTAACTCACTGGTAATATTAAGCAAGAGTTAATTTTATCCGCCGCGTGACAGCTAGCAAGCACCATGTGAAGTTTACTAGCCAGGATGCGATCTCTTCTTAGTTCTTCCCCAAATTCCGCGTACTGAACACCTTTACTGTGAGTAACGATAGCTGAAAAGCTCTGTCTTATCATTGAAGCAAACGCTAAGGCTTTCTTCAGCCTTGCCTTAACAGCACTACATATGCTATTTGGTAGGCTATCGGATGTAGTTGCAGAGGGCCAATATTCGGACAGAATATGGACAACCGCATGGTGTGCAATTTTTAAATGATACTGATGTCGAGGTGATAGTGGTCAGAAGAGCATACATGGTACACTCTAGTGTCCTGGAAAAAGGCCAACCAACTTTTGTTTACCATAATATGGTCAAACTGAGTACGATATTGTCACCATCCCATCAGTGTGGGTTACATGGCTATGCAATTTAACAATAATTGTTTGCGCGGGTGGTGGTAACAATTCTTTAAATCAAGTTTGCGAGCTTGAAGTAAACACCAATCCCATTGTATTTAACCAGTCGTCGAACAACATAACAAAACTACCGCCAGCCGCAACACACTGACGCGTTTCGACCTTCCTTGATCATCATCAGAGTACGACGGCAAACTGACTATCGAGGATCAAACCGCATTGAATATATATGGAAATCAAATTTAGATATGCGTCTCTCACCTCTAGCAGTCTTGCATACATTGAACTTGACTGGAAATGTCGGCTGCACAATTTCTATGCAGTCACGAACATTAAATGTTTGCAGCTTTCGCCACATATGACTTGTCGCAAAAATGCCGCCTGTGTAGTACAATTAGAGATTAATGCCGTAGTCACAGCTATTTTCCGCCAGGGTTCCTCGCTCTCCGGTTTTGGTTTCTGTGCATTATTGTCGAAGTTTGACGTTAAAATTACCGGCGATCGCTAGGATAGCCGGACGCCACTCAAGACCAGAGATCAAATACGATAGTTATTCAAAGAAATCTTTATTTTCGTTATCACATGGGTTGAAATTGGGCGCGTACACGTTTACTACTCAGGGAAAAAGTTTGCCTTCTCGGAATCTAGCGTAGACCAAACTCGATTTCATAGCCTTACAGGTAAGTAAGGCTTTCGCTGCAACAATACTTAGTAGAAACGCAACATCATGCCTGACTGGATCTCTATCGCATTAAGAAAGGGGGAAGAATCGCTTTTTCCCGTGAACTACGCTTGAGTAGACACATCGTGGAGGGCTAGAAGCATTGTTTCCATTCTAGCGACAAGCTCTGGGAATACTGCGTTGGTGCAGTTCGACAGCGATAAAAGACTGACCAGCTAGAGAGACAAGAGTACTAATATTCCAAGAGCCAATGGATAAACTATCATGGGACAGAATATGTACAACTATTTTTTGCGAAACTGAGCAAATATCACTCATTGGAATATATGTAAAGGTGAAAGACAAAGAAAATTCTTAACCTGGGCGCATTAAAAAAGTTCGTACTCCAAAAAATCAATTAAAGACAAATTGACGGCATATGCACGAGAAGACCTACTGGAGGTTCTTAGCAAACACATTATTGCTCCACAAGAAGACGACATAATTTAAATTTTAATACCCAAACCAAAACATACAGTCACTAGGTTAATAATACGTTCGTAGTTATTGCAAAGATTAAAGATATGAAAGCTCGGCTACGAAATATAAACGTCGGTTCACCGGAAACCAAATTCCAATTAAATTTTCGAATAACAAGGATTTTCCATCTAAAAGCATTGAATTTGAGTTGAAACTGCGACGGGAAACGTTAAAGAGGTTTGGCTATCCAGGTTAGTTCACCGAATATAATTTAAAGCACAGTTACAATTCGAGACACATCGAGAGGAAAGTAGAACACCTAGGCGAATAACGCGCAATTTTCCATTTAAATTTTATCTGACAGGTGAAATAGCCAAAGGAAAGATAAACCGAGTGAATAATGTACAGTTTTTCCTAACACATGTTATGTTCGTTCTGACAAAAAAGACCGATTCTCCATGACATCCAATTCAGCTATGTAAAAGCACCAACACGTACAAGAGCCGATTCAAAAAGAGGCTCTAAACAGGGACGAATCAGTAAAAGTGACAAAAAGTGATTATTAAAGGATGCGACTTTCGCAGTAAGTTAGCAATTTATTAGCATTAAATACGCACACACCATACTGCCAACGAGAATAATTGTACATTTCTGTACAAGGCAAAATAGCAACAATGCGTGTGGCCTACAAAAGTTTTGCAAATAACAAGCTATTTGCCAGCTTCAATGGGCAGAACAGAATACAGTAAATCTAGATTCAAATAGAAACAGAAAGACTAAGGCAGAAAACATAGCAGATGTGTACAAAAAATAACAATTTCGTCGTTTCTGTGAGGACATTTATAAACAGCATAAATTAAACATCATACGGTTTTGCGCAAAACAAAAGATCGTTAATGCAACATTGCAAATTTGTGCATAGCATAGACACATCTGATTGCCTACTTCGCTCTCCATCACTGCTTCATGCATTACTCGGCTAACCACCCTAATCAACAAAAGCAATTCGTTAATAAGGTGTTAACATATGTAGCAGATGTGGCCATAGAAGCTGGTAGGATGAATTTATAATAATAAATATTATATATATATATTCAATACAGTTTTCACACATTTTCCGGAAAGCAGGAAACGCAATAATTGATACTTAATTTCATACTTAACCGTTTTCCGAAATCGAGAATAAATAAGTTTATGACCAAGACACCTTACATCCAATAGTAAAGTATTAATCAGAATTCATGTAATTCGACTGTTCAGTTAGGGTCAGATTTATTCCAGATTTTCACACAGAGCGCACAAAACGATTAGAAAAACGACTTGGCCCTATTGTGTAGAGGTTTAATGTGCCACACTTCCCTGTGTTATCAAAGTAAATATACACATATAAACTAGAACCTCCATTTCATAAATAACTCTTAATAATTTGTTTGCACAGATTATTATTTTTTGTCATTATTAATATTAATAAAAAACGCTCTCCTTTTTAATTTTAATGTCTCCTATCGTCATATGAAATTATTTAATTATGACATAAGTATTGCTGTGCATGATGACGATGATGATGTTGAGAAAAAATATATATAAAGACTAAAATGACAAGTAGATTAAAAAATGTACTCGCTCCGAACAAATAGTTGAAATATATCATTAACTGGTGTAAAGTTAAAATAAGATTGAAAACACATCCAAAGATCAAATGACAGACAAACTGCACAAAGAAAGTTTAAAAACTATCCACTAGTTAAATTTTCAAAATAAGAGGTCTGAACACGGATTAGTACAATATATAAAGTAAAAACGTTATAATTATGTGCGTTTAAACATCATTAAAGCGATTACCGTTGTTTTAAAGTACTTTTGCAGTACAATGGATAATATGCTAGCATGAAAATGTCTAAGTCATGCCATGAATTCGTCATAACCTTGAAGCAGTCCATTGATTGCATTTTAAGAATAAAACTAGCCATAATACGAAGTCAAGAAACTAAAAATTTAATGTACGAAGAAATTCAATAAAATTAATGCACGAGGCATGAAAAAACCAGTAACTAACAAGTTTTTTTTACCAATTTCATGCATAAATGTAGACTAGCTTCGCAAACATAGGGCTCCAGTATATAATCTTCGGAATTGCAGCCAAAATATTAAGACCTGATGTATTAGACGGTTCAGTGTAACAACAAAGAGAGTCTTTGACAGGATTGCGACAGTTCTGCTCCACATCTAGGGAGACAACATCGGCTGTCGCAGTCCAACCTATTTTCTCCGGAGCAAGTGAATATAGGCGCTTAAAATGATGGCAATAATAATGACAGTCATCATTGAGGGCAAGCAGACGTGCCCAGGTTCGTATCCTGTCCGCGGCAAATTCTGGCCAGTACTTGATGAGTTCCCAATAAGGACGAAACCGGTCTACTGGATGAATTGCCTTTTCTACACTATACAATTCTTAGTTTATACTGACATATGTAAGTAATTAATGGGTCAGGTGTTTATATCAAGACCGCAACCTTGATTATAATAATAGTCATCATTGAGGTTGGTTAGAGCATTGTAAATAGTCTGTACAAGAGAAAGAATTGATACTATCACTAGAGACTGGAACATACCGTTGGGGTGATTGCTTTACGTCTGTATGACTAGTTTGGCATTATTGGTGGCGCTAAGCGCTTCTAGGGTTTCTCAAATCCGACAGGCCAATCAGGAAATGATTGCCTAACACAGTCTCAAGTCTCTACTAGCAATGAGTGGCGCAGTATACGTGTATAACCCACAAAGTTATGAAGTGAATAGATATGCGTCAATGAATCATAAGAATATGAAGCCTGTGATATATATATATATATATATATATATATATATATGTGTGTGTGTAGAAAAGCAAAGCGAACGTCAAATTAAAACGAGGATAGTGTAAAATAGAGAACCGATCAGCCATTTTTGTGAATCACTTTTAATTGAGGCACTATGTTTGAACATCCTTTTCCTTCTTGCGGCAAATCAGACTGCAATTTGTTGATCAACAAAGCTTCATGTGTTGTTAGCTTGTTTCTATTAGGGTATTTGGTAATTGCATTCAAAGCCACATCTAATGAACATACACGCGAGGCTTCAATGATGCATTGCGCAATTGCAGACTTGTATACATCGTCTGATTTGACACAGGCGTTTAAGTTGAAATGTTCATGCATTCGAGCAATTAACTGTCCGGTCAAATAGCCCACGAAAGTTGATCGACAGTTTACGCATAGATAATGCCGAGGTCAACATTAACAGCTGTTTCTCTTTAACTGCTGGTCAAGCACGTGTCTTACCTTAAATAATACGCGTAGCCTAGCTGCATTAAATATGCATGTTAATGTTGCAAACTTTATTCTGCGATTTTCTGGGAACGCTTTTTCCAAATAATAATATATATTTCACCAAAATCAAGTTCTACTAACCAGCGCACGTATTGTGTAAGAAATAAACATTGCTAGTCCGATCACAAAAGTATAGTTGTTTCGAGGGCTTTTGCCAGGATGAGGCTAAATTTTATTAATCGATTAAAAAAAAGGGGAATGCATGTCAACCAAGTTCGCGACATATTATGGCAGACAGCAACAATACTAAGGAAAGTATTTTTTGAAATTTGATTTCGGAGTGCCAGCTTCATATTTTCCAATGCCGCGTTTTGCGTTCGCGAGTAGTAGCTTTGCACGGACAGTTTCACAAAGATCCGATTGATCATGCATATATTGAGTTTAGTTACTGAGACAAATTCTATGTTTAACACCAGTGGTGAGTCAAAAAAATAAAAAGTAAAATATAAACAGAACGGTTTTGGAAAGAGGCTACCACATTTGCTTAAATCTGCTATTATGAGTATTGTGCTGTGGATATAAGTAGACAAATTGGCCTGATGATGGAACGGGGAATTTCGATCAGAAACGTTGCCAATAAACAAAGATGTGAAACTGTCCGTGCAAGGCTACCACCCGCGTACGCAAAACGCGGCAATGGAAAATACTAAGGAAAATACCTAAGCGAATACTTAGCTAATACTATATTATAATCGATGTGTTATGCATTAATTGGTGTCCGAATTAAATTTGAAAAATCCGAAGGAGAAATTAAAAGATCGAAAAATGGCTAAAGGGTGCCTTAGAGGTTACAGCAACAAACTCCGAAGCAGACATGTTCATGTTCGAGTGTGGTCCACGGCAAATCCTGGACAGTACTTGAATTGTTCCCAATAAGACCGAAACTGATCTACTGGAGGAAAATAACTTTTCTGCATTACACGACGTTTAGTTTATACTGACGAATGTATGTATATAATGGGATTCCTGTTTATATCAAGATCGCAACCTTGATTTAATCAATTGTTACCTCCTCCTACGCAACCAACGTTCGTTTAGTTATATAAATGGTTAGTCACTGGAATAATAAAAATTGTCGTGTCTGGAGAAATGAGGCCGGCTAAATCATTGTACTGCCTGGTCACTATCAAGCCATCCAATTTTTTTCGGCGGTGTACATGTGTCAGAGTTGCCCAATAAAGAGGTAATTATATTTGAATAAATATATTGTGCCTCTTTCAGGACAGGTTAATAGGCAACAGCTCTATAAAATTAGTTGACATGTTCGCAAATCATTTAACATAACATTCATACGTACAAACTCGACAACAGCAAGTCCAGGATATTAACACTTGCAGTATAACTATGTGTTTGACATATATACCGTGCAATGCCTCCCTTTCACCCCTCATCTATGACGGGCACAACACATTCCAATTACAGTATAAATTACCTGGTGCTTACCGAGCTAAGCATTGAATAACTAAGGCCATCGGACGGGAATCTGTGCTTTCAACCGGAAACGGCCGCAGATTAAAGTAATGCAACTCGGTACTCTCTTGTTATTCATATATGGAAGTACGAAATGGGTCCAACGTTGAATAACTTCATCGATCGGCCGAGAACCAGTGCTATCAACCGGATACGTTCGCAGATTATTGTAACGTAACTCGTTGCTCTCTGCCATTCACGTATGGAAGTACTAATTGGACTCAACGTAGACTACCTTCAGTGATCGAACGAAAACTAGTGCTATCAACCGGATACGGTCGCGGATTAAAGTAACGAAACTCGGTGATCTCGGCCATTCACGCGTAGAAGTACTAAGAGGGCCCAAAGTTGGTTAACACCGGTAAACATGTTAGAACCGAGGTATTCAAATGGGAATGATCGCGGTCATCATCAAAGCAGTAGTAAGCATTTGAATAATGAATTTTATAGGTTTATTTATGAGTTTAAATTTCATCTAAAAATAGATTAAAAATAATCAGTTTTTAATTTGCATATTTAATCATTGCATAGCCACTAGAAGAAGTACCACGATTAATAATAAGCCTTAAAGCTACTCACAATGAGAGCGAAGTTATTCTTTCAACTCACATTTATCGAGATGGTTCTACTTTGATAAGCACAGCTGTCCATGTTCTACTAAGTGTGTGATTCGAGTTAGTTAATCATAACCAAGTTAGCACATCACAACAAATTACAGTTCGTATGCGTTAATTAAGAAATATTTTTCCGAATGTGTGCTTCTAATTAAAACATGAATATTTCGTTATTTCTAACTTCGCCTATAAAACCTTGATTTTCACGATAAGATGACTGACTTTCGTGTGCCGTTTCGCTGAATGCGAATTCACTTACTCTACTCAAGGCTACGATCTTGATATAAACACATGACCCATTATGTGCACACATTTTTTCGTATATACTAAGTGTTGTTTAGAGTAGAAAAGGCAATTCACTTGATTGAGTGAAACATTTTCGCCAGGTACTGACAGATCACAATCAATCCAAACACCCGCGCAATCAATTATTGTGTAATTGTATTGTCTATATATATGTGTGTGGCGAAAGCTACAAACAGCTAATGTTCGTGACTGCATAGAAATTGTGCAGCCGACATTTCCAGTCAAGTTCAATGTATACAAGACTGCTAGAGGTGAGAGCCGCATATCTAAATTTGATTTCCATATATATTCAATGCAGTTTGATCCTCGATAGTCAGTTTGCCATCGTACTCTGATGATGATCATGGAAGGTCTAAACACGTCAGTGCGTTGCGACTGGCGGTAGTTTTGTTATGTTGTTCGACGACTGGTTAAATATAATGGGACTGGTGTTTACTTCAAGCTAGAAAACTTGATTTAAGGAATTGTTACCACCACCTGCGCAATCAATTACTGTTTAAAACAAAAAGATGTATTTAAATCAAATGAATTTCCAACCACCAAGATAGAGTGCTATGATAAACTGACAGGTAGATTCAATTGATCTAACATAAATAAATATAAATAATGAAAAGATACAAGCCAGGAACAACAACCGAAAGGGAAATTGATTGAAAAATCTAAGTTTGTTTATGTCTAAGAAATCAATTTCAAGCAAAGTATAAAATAAATGCCATACAGAGAATATAAACACAAACACACAAAAAAACTCCTGTATACACACACATATATATATATATATATATATATATATATATATATATGCTATCGCATCAAGTACAATTAATCACAGCTTAAATTCAAGGGTTAAAGTGCACAAGCGAAAGTTCGATCAAGAACTGTTTCAGCCATGAAGTAAATTGTACACCGAAACTGAAAGCACACCAACATAAACAATAACGTATATCTTGCATTAAACGAACAGTGGTTGCGCGGGCAGTGATAACATTTACTATATCTTACATTGAAGTCTATTTAGTAAGCACAAATGCTACATTATGTATAAACACTTGCCACGCTTAACTCACATGTCTTTCTACATAAAAACTAGCATAGCATAGCCAACACCGTTAGTCTAAAAGACCAGTTAGGAAATTCCCTGTCAATCATTCTAATTAGGAAGAATTCGCGCGGTCATGACGCAGATTGAGAGGCATTGGTTCCAGAATCATGCAACTCCTCTCACACGTCACAAAAAACACACATTTTATTCAATTTTTGGCTTTAAAATTAATTTTCTATTAGCCGTGCCGTCAGAATGATTCGCGAGAATATTGCTTGCGAACAAAAATTAAATCTAGTTATTTTAAGTAAGGTACACAATGCCGTCCGGAGAAGTTATGCTGAAATACATAACGCTAGAATTTATTTATATATGAATAGAACACGGCACAAAAATAAATTGATGTGTTGATACTTTATCGCAGCATAGCAATACTATTCATAGTTTCGCAGTTTGTGAAAGAACAATGTTTTCCCCATTTCTAGTAATAAATTGAGAATGTGTTAGCCTTACTTCTCTTCATTAGCTTGCCTGGTATAAGGAATTGGAACAGCACAAACATTACTGCCAAGTCACAAAAGTCCACAAATCCAAAGGTATATATATATATATATATATATATATATATATATATATATATATATATATATATATATATATATATATATATATATATATATATATATATATATATATATATATATATATATCTATATATATATATATATATATATATATATATATATATATATATATATATATATATATATATATATATATATATATATATATATATATATATATATAGTTAATATAAAAGTAAACACGACAGAGAATGCCTGGATTCGTAGAAGAAGCAGACCAGAAATCTCGTGGCCGATAACTTGTTGATACTGCATGTACAAAGCAACAAGCAATTCTACGTTTATTTGGTGGCAGTCATTCATCTGTAGAGGAGCCTAGTTAACATTGCATAATCGGCATAAACTCTTTTGGAAATCGCCAAGCGGGAATCGTAGTTCATTGTTTTTGGAATTTGTGTTTGTGTATGTATTCATATGTGTATGCATACATGTATGTATTTACACATGCATGCATATATGCAAATATGTTTGTACGTATGAATGTATGTATGTATTTATGCATGTGTGCATTTATCCATGTATTTATGTATGCATGTGTGTATGTATTTACGTCTTCCTTTATATGGATATTTATGTATGTATGCATGTATGTTTTATATATGTATATCGATACTCAGATGCGATATAAAACAGATGAAATCGCAATTCAGATTCACAGGAAAACACAACTTGTGACAAAAGTTGTGTTTTACTCCTGTGCGTATTGTGTCAACCCTGAAGATGAGATTGGAAATGAGATCTCGAAATATCGGTCCAGGAACAATGATCCAACGTCATTTTCAGACAATCAGCTAATTCAAGGCTTAAAGAAGAAGGGACAAGTGAGAACCCATCAATTGAGGCCAAAAATTACATCATCTGAAGATGAGGGAAGTTCAAGATTTTACCGACCTATGAGTGCTATCAATTGTCCCGCACAAGAAAAATGCGGTCAAATCCACAACAAGAAGGACAGCACTGAGCAAATAAATATATCTTTTAAAACTTATTGGTATTATCTTGTATTTTTCCTAAAATCTAGTTATTTTATGTCAGAATATACTTTTATAAATTTATGATATTTCTCGAAAATTTGTATTAAAAAATTCTACTAAAGGCTGCAACATTTTAAACTATAAATTGAAATCAATAAAATCCGAATGATATAGCTTACATAAAATCCAATTTTCTCACACACCAAACCTCAGGACAACCTGTGAATAAATGGCCAAATACGCCTGGACTGCCCTTTTACAATGTTCAGTTATATATATATATATATATATATATATATATATATATATATATATATATATATATATATAAAAGGTGGAAAGGGATAGCGGAAAGAGTATATAACTGCAGTGAATAGGAAATTCGACCACAAAGAATATGCCAAATACGGCATAAACAATGGAACCTGTGCTTTATCGTGGAGAACAATATCGTATATACCGAAAAATCAATTCTAGTTACAATGGCATCAAAATTAGTTAATAAGGCAAGAGTAAAGTAAGGTTATGCATTATGTATGTTTGCTTAATAATACCGGGCTCGCTCATTTAGTATCATAATGATAGACAACGTTCATGCAAAAGTTAGTCTCTAATTAACAACATATCTGGTAAAGTAATGCGAGACATTTTGTGCGTTTTGCGCGTCCAGCTAACTCCAACTGGGCGGGTAAAACGTGTGACTGAATGGGTGAAAAATTTTGCTTAAGCTGAATTGGGTATATCCCTTGGTCCTATGTGCGGGTTCTTCTAACTAAATACTCCATGTCTGTTGCATAACTTTCAGCTTCACAAAGCCAACAACAACAATAAGCTAATGATGACGATCAAGTGTATGGATTTGTTGGAGTACGAGGTGTTCATAAATAGTTTTAATTCTCAATTTTGATGAACTTTAGCATACATTGAAATCCATTGTGTTGGTACCATTTACCGTTTCGGCAACCAAGTAGGTATCATGTACTGAAAAAATAACCATTGCGTTAGAACACTTTACAGGCTCGGAAAATGTTTTATATGAGTTGGCTGTGAAGTCGCACTGTCGAAGACGTTATATGAAGTTAGCTTCACTACTGCAGGTTTACACATTCGTCTAGCAGATTGTACCGTCCTATTATCCCACATTCCTCGCCCAAATATAAAGTGGTTAAAGGGCGTAATACCGGCTCCTGCTGATGAGTCGCCAGTTAGCACGAAACGAATAAGTATGAGATTATACTTTCCGTTCATGCTGTCTTTGGTTTATCCTTCTGGTCACAACTGAACCAATTTGTTACTAGGTTCGCAACACCTAACACAAAATTGCATATATATTAGTTCTCTGGCAAAAACAGCATCTAACTGTAATAAGCTACGATGTTCAAAAATGCCTCACCATTGATAATTGGTGAGTGTTCATAATATATTTTCTTTGACTATAAATTATAGAGTACACTATGATTAAATTAGCTAAAGCATTAATCAGTCCAGTAAATTAGATTACAATTTATATTATGGTCATGTTGTAGTGGATAAAAACGAATTAATATTTATTAAATGCTCGTTAGGATGATAAGAGAATGGATAATAAGTATTACGTTCACAATCTAGGCAGACACAATGTCCATTAATGATGACCGCAATAAACCTAATCCTTGTCTTATCAAATAATAAACAAAAATAATTTTTACTGCTAGTAAACAGTGCAGTTTATCCGTTTGGACCCAGAAAACGGACAACTAAACAGCTAGTTGAAGCAAGTTAAATGTATGAGAAAATGCGCATAATAAGAGGAAACGTGAACAGCAATTGACTTTCATTACTAAGAGCAAACCAAGCGCTACAGAAAATTGAACAAAGATATGTACATTTATAAAACAAATGCTGAAATTTTCTATCCATTTAAAACACAAACACATACATACACAAATATAATTGCATACATAAATACACGCGCATACATTAAAATTTACTCACATACAAATATAAATATGCATAACTTAACGCTTTTATAACCGCAGATACATACATACATACAAATAAGCATAATTACATTCTTGCGCACATACATAAAAAATAAATAAATGCATACACAAATTCATAGATTAAAAATTTTGAAAATACATAAACATACATGTATGCACACACACAAAATAAACATAAGAAGAGCACACACAAGCACAAACAAGCATAAATGCATACAAACAAATACACACGCAAATATACCACGGACAAACACGCACTATTACATACAATTATGCGTACAACGACATATATAGTTACATAAAACGTGAATATGAAAATGCATATAAAAATTGAGTCATACAAACTACTTAAATGCATGAATACATACATACACACACATGCATACTTTCTTACTTTCTTGCATAGATAAAAATGCTTATAAACTTGTACAAACATTGCTTACATGCACAAATGAAATTGTCCTTCACTCACCGGATTCTGGATGTGTCTGGGATTATTGACGAATATAAAATGCGCGAACTCTGAATAAAAGTAGGAAACGTAGCTATGCGCCTAGAGTGAGCAAAATCATTATAGTTCTGCAGTGAAACTAAGGACGTGTCAGCTTTTGGCACCTTTACCACTGTTCTCGTTGAAGCTCGTGCATCTTAACACGGTGCCTGTTGGCACACGTCTGAGGAATATAAGTTTGTAATAGCAATTTTTCTACGCACATGTTGTCTCTACGATTGACAAGGCCGTTATTTATATTACTTAAGTTTATCTAATAATCTAATATTAAACATTATAGGAATAATTTCAAATTCCCTAACAGACATATAATAATATGCTAGACAGATGTATTCAGATAACCAAATGTCAATACAAGGCGAATAAAAGTGCAATTAAAAACACGTCAATTTTGTAACACATGTACAAATACACGTCGGAAAGCGCTAAACAAACACTCGTGTGTATAAACAAAGAAAACGAAAAGAACAATCATAAATTTGAATCCGACACATGTTTACCGCATTGTTGCATTCCCTAGAATAAGCAAGCAAAATGACACTGCTATAATGACGAAAGAGAAAACAAATAAATTTTATATATATATATATATATATATATATATATATATATATATATATAGTGTGTGTGTGTGTGTGTGTAAATGAAAATATTGGTATAAATTAAACATAGCATTAGATGTCATATGCAATTCATCTACAAGAATGAATTCGACATTATTGGAAATCATTCAATAGTAGAAGGTACTGCCGCAGCTTCAAGTGACTAGATAGAACAGTTCGTTGAACGTGATTTCCCGAGGCTCACAATCAGCAAAAGACCGATAATAAAAGTATGTTTGTGTGCAAACGGTCGATTGCACGCAATGTGCGAGTTCAATGGGAGGGGTGATGAACTTCATGACCTTGAATTAGATGCTCTTGAGCTCCAATTTCAGGCGCGACAATTCTGGCCACCACTGAGGAATGCCCAATTAGAACGACGCTGGTTTAATAGATTAAGTGCATCTTCTTACTTAAGCTATTTTTAAAATTTTATTCCGATAACTAATGAAAAATTACATTCTGTTTTGATATTTCAAATCAACATTTATAAATAATACTAGGAATAGACTGAAGCCATAAAATAGCGCACTTTGCGATGGTAAAGTGAAAGGTAAACATACTGGACTAGGCTATGTGAAAGATCTGGCCAGGCAATGATAATATAATTGTCTATGGGTCGCACAGGTTAACATTTTACAGAATCAATCATATATGTAAATCTAGTGAACAATGAATTCCATACGAACCTTAGATTAATTGACCACGTCCACATGATACCGTTTGCCAATGATTCCCACAGATGCTCGCCCATACCAGTTTATCAAAGTTAGTGAGGATAACACATCTTGATAAAGTTACACAACAATCGGGAGATTGAACGATTATTAACTCAAATCAAGGTTGCGATCTTGATATGAACACCTGTAACATTATGTACATATATTTGTCAATTTAAACTATTCATTGGTTATATTTAGAAAAAGAAATTCATTCAGTAGAACGGTTTAGACCTTATTGGGAACCCATCTCGTACTCTCCAGAATTTACCGCGGACAGGGATTGAACCTGGGCACGTCTGCTTCGGAATCTGTTGCACTAACCACTTAGCGACCCTGCCGCACACCACACACAATTTTCCGTTATGAACATTTACATAATTAAATGAACATTGGTTGCGTGGGTCGTGATAACATTCACACGTTAATCAAGCTCGCGATATTGATATAAACACCTGTTCCGTTATTTACACTCATTTGTCATTATCAACTAAGTACTGTACAGTGTAGAAAAGGAAATTCATCCAGTAGACCGGTTTCGCCTTTATTTGGAACTCTTCACGTACTGTCCAGAATTTGTCACGGGAGATTGCTGGTCAACCACATCTTCGATCTCACCACGTCACCAGATTTGCCTCACAATCTTGGCGAGCGGAACGTGTAAGAGGTTGCCTGCGAAAATGATATAGTTAAAGCAATCAGCATTTGCCAACTGGACGCTGCAAAAATGAAACCCTGAACAGCGATCCAACAGAACGGAATGGTTTGTAAATTTCACTTCTGTCGCCCAGCTGACAATGATCTGATCCAAAATTAGCGAATGCATCGACAATCGAAGCTATATAGGCGCATGGTACATCTACTCGGGCACCTCGTATGTCTAAACCGGAATAAAGGAGGATTGACAGCATGCTTGACACGAAGTGTTCAAAGCAACGAGTGGTGTTAGAAAAGTTGTCATATGTTTAACTGCGTAATTGGCTGAACAGGCAACTAAATGAATATATTCAATATCCACTAATAGGACCACCAGTGAGACTACAATCGGTAAAGCAATGAAAATCATTCACTATTTTAACTTTCCAGTAGGACGAGTGACCTTGCAAAAAAATAAGAACTTTTAGCCTGAAAATGAACTTCTCAATAGATGCTGACAACTATATCATCCCTGGATAGTATTATTCTTAAAATTTCATTTTCACTAACTAGGAGGGTGTGCTATTTAAAAAAAGCTAGTTACTAGGCTTTCCAAAGCCAACATCTAAAGCGGCTAACGTTGAAAACGACCACGAATAATATATTTTTAACTATGCATTACTGCGTAGTCCTTCAAGACGTGTGATGAACAGCTAAAAGCCATTCACAACAGATGCAGCGATCTGAAGGCAGTAACACCTTCACTCGTGGAAGGCCTCACATAATTCGCATGCAATATTGAATACGTGTTTTAACATGTGAGCAACAGTTCCCGGTTATCAATCAATAAGGCACGAATTTAAATGAAAAATTAAGCAACGACATAATGATAACCATTACATCGACAAAACATGGATGTAATTTAATCTATTACTTATAAAAAGGAAAAATTAATGGTGGTCCACATTTAATATAAATTTCTTTACACACAAACAACAACACACACACATATATATATATATATATATATATATATATATATATATATGCAAGTTTAAACATCTGCATGTCTTAAATTAAAGAACATGTTTATTAGAAGGTCTAAAACACACTTCACTTTGTGTATGTTCCAAAACGGCCGTTTTGAAGAACATAGCAATAGACAATATTGACGACGAACGGAGATGCATACACAAAGGAAAAATAAACACCAAATACCCTAATCTAATAGAATAATAACGAATGACGCAGTGTCAATTAGAGTAAAGGAAAGTAGATCGACTAAAATACAAGTGGGCCATCGAAAAAAATCGTAAAGATAAAGCTTTCAATGGTAACACGAGTGGTGAAATAAATTATTTAAATCAAATTTGCGAACATGAAATAAACAAAAATGCCCTTTAATTCAAAAACAGTCGCATAACTAGCCAAACTAACGTCAGCAACACGCTCTTACGTACTACCACCGTCTTTGGCCACAATTGCCCAAGAGGCTTGGAGGACCGAATGTCTTATCACAACGCATACATAACCATTTTCACTTGATAATTCGGCAGTGAATCATAGTCCCAGATTTTATGTATTATTGTACTGTCTGCCCTTCATCGTAACAGCATGACGGTAAGCTGACCAACAGAGGTCAAACCACCATATATATATTTATATAAAGAAAAAGGAAAAAAAGAGAGTGCCCAATAAGGACGAAGTCATAATTTTCTGTCAGATATGTCTTAAATGATTGAGCAGTGCTATCGTCACATTTAGAGTATCCGCAATTTTCTTTCGAGGATAGAAGATTTGGACTGTCAGTTTCGCAAAGATCCGATTGATCTCCATTTCCAAGTACGCACCGAGTTCGTCTTCGAGGTGGATTTGTGCTGATTCGTCCCATTCCTCCGAAGACTTCAATATCGTTCATACTAACCACTGGAAATGAGGTGCCAGCTAATCTTCGTTGGCTAGCAACGTTTCGGAACAGAGTGTCCCGTTTATACATCAGGCCTATAATTACACACACACACACACACACACACACAAGACAATGCTCGTAATAGCAGATTTAAGCAAATGTGATAACCCCAAGCTCAAACTGGTAAAATATACAAACTGAAAAAAAAAGACTTCATCGATATCCGTTATCACATTTCGCGGTAAGCATGACATCATTAAATTCAATATGTTACAGTTACATACTGTTTGTTGCGAATAGCTAATATATATGCAAGTATGTATTAGGTTTTGCGAACCTAGTAACAAATTAGTTCAGTTGTGACCAGAAGGATAAACCAAAGGCAGCATGAACGGAAAGTATAATCTCATGCACATTCGTTTCGTGCTTACTGGCGACTCATCAGTAGGAGCCGGTATTACGCCCTTTACCCACTATATATTCGGTAGAAGAATGTGGAATAAGTAAGCACGAAACGAATGTGCATGAGATTATACTTTCCGTTCATGCTGCCTTTGGTTTATCCTTCTTGTCACAACTGAACTAATTTGTTTCTAGGTTCGCAAAACCTAATACATACTTGCATTTCGGTACGTAATCCGAAAATCAGGTAAAAACTACATTGTGTTAGACTATCAGTACAAATATAAAATGATAATGTCATTTTACGCCTTGGCGAAAGCATAAAAGTAAAGCAACTATTAACCATTTTGTTCTAGTGAAAAGAAATAATTAATGGGAAAAATAATTTCTACGATACCAGTCAATGCCATACAACCAACACACCAATGCTTTAAATCCACGCAATTTTGCCGCTAAATAAATTTTGTGTAGAAAGCTAATTAGGAAATACCCTTACTCTTGCTGAGTTGATGACTAACGATAATCATATTTAATCAATTATCTGTTTGAGAACAAAGCCTCCTCAAGTAAAAGTAAGCGAGTGGAGCGTGTAAAATGCAATTTAGTATCTAGACCGGTGTTGTCTCGATGTGACGCTCTTTAGTGGCATTAAGAATTGTCACAATCGTAAATCAAACCCGGATTACTTGAGTAGGTCTCACAACTAACCAAATACTCCATCGAAGATGCGTAATGCACGCCATTTCTCAGTAATCTGCCAATATGTGTTGTCGGAATTGCATTCAACAAGGTGAAAGGATACTATATTCACCGTTAAGCAGAGGATAATAATTAATCTGCAAAAATGTTGGCGCCTCTTAAATCTATTCGAGGCAATGTTTAATAATAGAAGATTTAATAGAAATAATTAAAATTAGAGCCAAGTAAAGATGAAGGAGTTGTACACAATGCGTGTTTTAATTTCACTTTCTACAAACTAGCATGAGCCAACTCCTCAACACACTTATCAGAGATAATCCATATAATAAAGTAAAATTTATTATAAAAAATTCCGCACACGCAAAAATTTATGATATTTTAGCAAACAAGACAACAAAAAACAGATATAAAACAAGTGTTAATCATTGGTTCTATGCCTTCATGTTAAGTAGGGCACGCATTCATCTTTCTAATATTCGAAAATGATCTATATATCTTCTCGATACACCAAAAACATTAAATAAGATAATAAATACAATTCATGTACGATAAAACATATATTCAAATCCTGTCATTATATTATAAATCTCTCTCTCTCTCTCTCTCTCTCTCTATATATATATATATATATATATATTCATATCTTTGTGTTACGATCAAATGAACATTACATTTTGCAATCTATAACTAGACGTTTTCTGTCTAATATTGGCCTCAAATTGAACTCTCAATGATCAACTAAATGAACAGTTACAGGTATAAGGCTGGTAAGTGAATCAATAAGTGACCTGGTAGGAATTTAAGGCCCTGCATTAAAATAAACTGTTCTATGCAGAAACTTAAAGCAAAATGAATACAACTAGGTCAGGATAAATAAATAGCGCCAATGGAAAGCATAAAAATAATTGCTACTGCCAGCCTCTTTCCAATAGATGAAGCTAACGCGTGGGTAGACTGCACGAATACATTTCATTGTGAATAGTAGCAATAAAAGTAGAATAAACTCTTACTTAACGCAAGTAATCGAATAACATAATACAAACAGTTTTGAAAGCTAAGTTAATGCTATGAGCGAATAAATTATGCCTTACAGATAAAGGAGACATCACAGACAAGACGATATTTACACCCAGTAGAAAAGTTTCAATGGTGTACATAACAGGTAAGTATTAGGAACAGCTGTTGATTCTTAACGTGTAATAGTTCGCTGAAATTTAATGACAAACATCTGATAATGTAGAAATGGTCGTCACGACACATCGAAAAAGCAGCCTATTATTATTCCACATTCTTCTACCAAATATATAGTGGTTAAAGGGCGTAATACCGGCTCCTACTGATGAGTCGCCAGTAAGCACGAAACGAATGTGCATGAGATTATACTTTCCGTTCATGCTGCCTTTGGTTTATCCTTCTGGTCACAACTGAACTAATTTGTTACTAGGTTCGCAAAACCTAATACATACTTGCATATGTATTAAACCAATTTCCGTTATTTTTCCTTTTAAATCAATCATCTCAAAAGACAGACTACAAACAAAGGCTACAGAATCGTGAATGCAATGAAACGGAAGCATATTTTTGAGTAGACGAAAGAAGTACCTCTCTTTTAGGCATAGTCTTTTTAGATTTCAGTGTAAAATAACAATTATGAACAAAATGATAACATTCGAGTGCATGCAAATGCATAGATGAAAACCATTGCGGAATTTTCAAAAAAAGTGCTCAATTCAAAGTTTAAAATTCTAATACAGGTACCCGAAAGAGAAAAAAAGAATAAATAAAAAGGCAGTAAACAAGGTAAGGCTGGCATAAAATACAAAAATGCGAGCAGAAAATTTCAACAAGTAATGAACAACGGGCTTTTTACGCTAGCATGTTCAGGATTGAAAGATAGTAATATTTTCAATGATATTTGCACCGGGCGACTTTTTTTTTGCAAATTTTAATAGACTTCCTTTTCAGACAATAAATTCTCACACACTCACCAAAAGTTAATCTTGCTACTTACTGATGTATACCTCGAGCGACCAGCTGATCGTCTTTTTTCAAAATCCTCGTTCTGTCTTTTATTAACACGCCACCAACCAACACAGATTCCAACACATGAGAACTCACTTAAAAATCATCTACGTTCAGATTTATGTCTATTTGTGTAAACTATAGTTGTCCCATTGTTAGCTCCTGCAACAAACCCTGCATTTAAGTCAAATAATCTGTATCGAATGCAGGTAGGAATTCTGTTGTCTTCAATAATAAAAATCTCAAGGTTCTGAGATTTCCCATCAGAAAAAAATAATTTAAAAAAATTAGACGACGTAAAACATAGTTTGTAACAAGAGAAGTTGTAACAAGAAAGTTGGCTGAAGAACATTATAAAGCTAAATCTCAAGTAACCAAAGTTGACATGAAGATAGTGGTTATATCTGATTAAAAAAAAAAGAAGGATAATAAAAAAGTTGGCTGTGAAATATCAAATAAGAGTTATTTTAAAACAAACGTGAATATTAGTCAGCTCACATCCTGATCAAATGGGAAAGATCGCACCATTGGATAAATCCGGTGTTTATTAGATTCCTTGTGCGATTGTAAGCAAGTGTATGTAGGAAAAACCATGCGACAGGATTGAAGTTTGAAGAGTAGAACATGAAACTGCAAGTAAGTATGGTCACGTAAATAGACCAAATATAGCCCTTCATTCACTAGAATGTTGCTGTACCATAAACTGGTACGGAATAGCCACCTACCAGCGTTAATATCTAATAAGGTTGTAATTGTGTATTAGGTGGTGCCTACGAAGTATAAAATTAGCTCAAATATTATCAAAAGGATAAATCAAATACAACATGAACGGAGCTGTTATAATCTTATGTGCACATTCGTTTCGTGCTTACTGGCGACTTATCAGTAGGAGCCTGTATTGCGCCCCTTACCCACTATATATTTTGGTGCAGAACATGAGACAATTGGATGGTAAAATCTCCTCATACAAACATCTGGTTGATAAATCCGATTCCTACTGATGGGTCGCCCGTAAGCAAATAACGAATGTGCACTTGAGATTATACTTTCCATTTATGCTGACTAATTTGTTACTAGGTGCGCAACACCTAATACACAGTTGCATATATATATATATGTTTAAAAAGGTTATATACAGAATTGTTTGAAATAGAATCTAGAGGAAATGTAATGAATACCAAATCGGTTGAAAAATCACTAGGACGGTAGTAGCAAAGGCTGTGAAACGCTTTTCGGAATTGGATAAAGAAGAAACGGTGAACAAACGCTTTAAAATTAAATAGCACTAGTTTCACTAATAAGACATTTTAATTCTGCTCATTATAATATAAGTCGCTCTATATCCTTTCATTTTCTTTTCACTTAAAGCTCTTAATTTAAATTAGTGCGCAACGGGTCAATATTATTACAATTTTGGAATATTCTCTGCTTAAAAACACTTATTGCCTTCAAAATACTTTCTTTAGGATGTACATGTAAAGCAGATTTACTTCAGCATAACTTCCAATTATCAATCTTTAATATAGTATAATCTAAGATTTAAATATTTATTGTCACCATCCGCGTAACCAATGGTCGTTTAGTGGTGTAATCGTTCAATCCGATACAACTTTCAAAAGTAGCGTCGTGTCTGTTCTACAATAACAGATTGGGGTGGCCAATTGGAACATTGGGTCTAGAGATATCACATATGCTCCAACGGAAGGAAAAGCTAACCAGTAAATAACTTGAAATTGTGTAGCGTACGGAGGGTGGCTCCGTGTTCAGAGTCAGTCTCCTAAGCAGACGTACCAAAATAAGAGTCCTTTCAGCAGCAAATTCTATATAGTACTTGAAGAAACTGGTCTATTGAATGAATTTTCTTTGCACCTTAGACAATGCTTAGTTTATACGAGCGAATGTATATATATAACTGGGTTGGTAATTATAACGAGCTCGCAATCTTCAGTTGAATAATTGTAAACACCATCTGTGCAATCATTGATTGTTTAAATGTACAAATCTTCAATTCAATAACATTTCCACAGGTAGCGTGATGTGTTCTAAAGTGAAAAAATGAGGGATAGCTAATTGGAGCTTTGTTGCTAAAGAGATAGCACAGGCTCCTGAAGGATAGGCTAAGCAAAAAACCTAAGTTTGTTGAAAACTGAAAACTGAGTAGTAGGTGGTGCAGCGGATAATCAGGAAAAAATTCTGGACAGTACTTAAAAAGTTAAATACTGTTTGTTGCGGAGAATTAATATATATGCAAGTATGTATTAGGTGTTGCGAACCTAGTAACAAATTAATTCAGTTGTGACCAGAAGGACAAACCAAAGGCAGCATGAACGGAAGGTATAATCTCATGCACATTCGTTTCGTGCTTACTGGCGACTCATCAGTAGTAGCCGTTATTACGCCCTTTAACTACTATATATTTGGGTGAAGAATGTGGGATAACAGGACGGTACAATCCCCTAGATGAATGTGTAAACCTGTAATAGTGAAGATAACATAATCTAAAGTCAACGACAATGCGATTTCAATGCTAACTCACACTATATGGTATATATAACGAGCCTGTAAAGGATACTAACACTATGGCTATTGTGTTAGTATCCAAATAAGGACAAAATCAGTCTAATGGGTGAATTGTCTTTGCTAACTTACACAATTCTTGGTTTACACCAGTGAGGACAAGTAGAATTGGATTGGTTTGTATATGAAGCTTGCATCCTTAATTTAAATAACTGTTATTAACTCCCACAAAATTAATGACTGTGTAATGCAAGCTTCTACTTGATTTTGTAAATTTATCTTATGCGATATTCCTATGGACGTTAACTTTGTTTACAGCTTGCTATACTAGTAACTTGCATGAAACCTGGTTTCCCAGTTTGGGAGCTAATCTTACTCTTTTTTGAGTAACTTATGTCATGATATAAGCACCTGACCCATTAATTGCTTACATATGTCAGTATAAACTAAGAAATGTAGTGTAGACCGGTTTCGTCCTTATTGGAAACTGTTAATACTTACATCTGTCAGTATAAACTAACCATTTTATAGTGTTTCGAATGCAATTCATCCAGTTGACCAGTTTCGTTCTTATTGGAAACTCTTCACGTACTGTCCAGAATTTACCGCAGACAGGGCTCGAACCTGGGCACATCTGCTTCGGAATCTGTTGCTCTAACCACAGAGCCATCCTGCAGCGTACGTGGAGAATTCCCAATAAGCATGAAACCAGTCTACTAGATAAATGGCCTTTTTCACATTATACAATGCTTAGTTTATAATAACAAATGTAGATATATGATTGGATTAGTGTTCATATCAAGATTGCAAACTTGATTTAAATAAATGTTATCACCGCTCGCGCAACAAATGTTCGTTTAATATTATAAACAATGAAGCAATTCCATTTCACATTGATAGACATAATTCTGAATGTAAATAATTTATAAAAGAATTCTTATTTAGAATGTATTAGTTGGTTGTGTATAATTTGGTAGGTTGATGATCGCAGGTCAAAATATCAAAACGAATTTTTGGTAAGTGTATGATAACATTTCTGTTGGAAAATAATCTATTGAAAACGATAATAAAAATTTTTGTAATTAAGCAATCAACGACAATTCCTCTACGTTTTATGCTTCCAAGGCACGAAAAAATATGCATATAGAAATAGACGGAACTCTGTTAAGATAAAAAGTAAAAATAATTAAGACGAATAAAATTGCTGACCGTTAAATATAACAACAACGGCTTAAAAAAACCACACTTAACTACATTGAATATAAAAAAATAGTGCGCTCGATGAAAACCAAAGTGCAATCCTAAAAAAGGGCACAATAACGACAGGGAACACTTATCTACAGCAACCTAGATTAGTTTCGAAGTCAGAGAAACACACTAACATATTAACTAGATATTTGCCATTTTTACTTTATTTTTAGTACGATTATATATATATATATATATATATATATATATATGTGTGTGTGTGTTTGGTAATAATGTTTAATTATCCGTGTAACCAAATGGAACGTAGTATGAAAAACACGAACAAAGATCTGTATTAGATAGCAACTCGGTCCGAATCTATTATGATCATATTTATTACAGACCATTGAACAAAAAAGATTGACTAATGATGAAATAATTACAAATATGAAGACATATTTCACACGTGAACAATAAAGGCGTTGAGGATTAGGTAAAAATTGGAGCCAGATATATACAATGCACAACTTAGTGAATTAACTTAGTAAATACTAAAATAGAATCAGTCGTAGTGCAATATCTTATTCTAAATTAGAAAACGTTAAAATTCAATCAATTTCACCTGATAATAATTGGGAGGTTTGAAAAATCATCTAAATGTTTGGCAAAACTTTCAAAACCAGGATTCATTTAGAGTATCCACAGTATTCTTTCGTTTATGGAATGTTTCATCACGTGCGACTGACGTTAATCTTGCCATGTCGTGAAACTGGTTGCATAACATTTGATTGTTGTCTATCTAAACTTCTTAAAAGCCTGGAAATTGGCGGCTGACAAATTGAATGGGTATAGAACTAACAGGATTGTGAGTCACAATTATCATTTTCCTTCCATAACATGTGGCTAGATTCTTATGAAAAAGTTTGCCATCAAGCTATAGCTAGTATTACGGTAGATTACAACGCGTTGTATTCCTATTTTGAGTCTTGACACTCACCTGCAAAATGACTTAAGTATCCATGCAAAAGAGTTTTGCCAAAAAAGCATCACTCAGATGGTGAAATAATCAATAACCCCGAATGTCTTAGTGGCGCAGAGGGGAGCCACCAATATACTTATCTCAAAAACTCCGGATTTAGTGCATATAGAAATTACAGTGCCACTTCACACTGATTTGCATGACTTTACAAAAGCCGCTGTCTAGTGGTTAATGTGTTTAGACATTTCGGCAGAAGCCGATTAGTCGGGTTTCACCAGGAAGCGAAGATAGACTAACTATTTCATAAATGAGTATCGTTAGATAATGCAGTACAATGATCAATTATACAAAAATACAACTAGAGAAGGTGAACAAAAGCCGATGTTTCAGCATAAAAGGCTTTAAGTTGACAAACAGCTTTAGCTGGAACGCCATGACATCCAGTGCGCCATCAGGTCACAAGCGGCTAAGACGTGTAACGGATATGAGTGGCGTATAATTATGACGTGTGGTCAAGTTCAAAAGTTTGGCTCACGCATCTTATTCTCGCTGGAAACACAGTCTGAGCGTATTTCGCTCTTAACTAATTATTTAGAGGATAGTAGCAGTGGCCACCTTTAATGCAGAGCAGAACAGCTCGCTTCTGGGCATCGACTCAACACCGGCAACCTATAAAGGCTTTTGTGACAAATTGCTCTATCAAACCGTTGCAATAAGTCCATAAAGGTCAGTCTTTATCCTCATTTCTTTAAAATGATATGGCCCCTAAAAACGTCCCTCTAAGAGTGTCGAGGAAATGAAATCTGAGATTCTAGCTTGTGCAGAATGATAGCGAGTGTTAAGTACCAATAAAAACAGTTGCTTCACCTACACCGAGTGTAGCCGCCTGGTTAACCCTAATTCTTACAACAATGTTTTTACTTTTATTATAATAAATATTGCGATCTTGATATAAGCACCTGACCCATTAATTACTTACATATGTCAGTATAAACTAAGAATTGTATAGTGTAAAAAAGGCAATTCTTAGTTTATACTGACATATGTAAGTAATTAATGGGTCAGGTGCTCATATCAAGATTGCAACCTTGATTATAATAATTGTTATAACCGCCCGCGCAACCAATGCTCGTTTAATGTGTTAACTATTTCACCAAATCAGAGTAAGTGTAATAAGAATGCAAAGCTGGAAAACACGCCGTTCGCTGTCTTTGTCGTTCGGTAGTCGTTCGGGACGTCTACGTTCTCTGATTGTATTCTTTATCTAATTTCAATGCAGATGACCTCTCTTCGTAAATTCGTCGGACAGATAATTTCCAACACATCATATACAAGTCTATTCTATTCTTATCGCAGTTAACTTTAATTGATATCATATAATACTGTATGTGCTTGCGATTACATGAGGCACTGCTATAACATAATACTTTTATTTCTCATATCACATGTTTCGTATATGGCTTCAATTTTAATTAGAGTATAATTAAAACAAATCTTCCATGTTTGTGTAACCTTTGGCTGTTTAGCTGTGAGGCATTTTCGATGTCAATATATCTCTCGGGTAACTCTAGGACTATTGTGTATTGTTATTATTTTATTTTGAAAACCTTGCTACATCATGCAGTTATATGGCTTTGTGTTACATAAAACGTCAGGTTTCTGAAGACATTTAACTGTGATGATTCGGATCACTTATTTAATAACTGTTTATAGATAATACATTTCAAATCGGTTCTAGATGCTTTATCACATATTATGATGAAGCTCTTTTGACTTTCCTCTGTTGCTTTATTGAGATCTTGACGGAGTTGTTTGCTATTTTGGTCTCAATAAGTACTTGAAGAAACGAGTAATAGTTTCATCTCTATTTCCATACATTTGTTCAGACATTCGTATTATACGAGTGTCATGCAAGGTGAAAGTTTTCTTTCAAGTTCCGGGTATTATTAATAATGTAAAATTGCCAATTACAGCCGCACGCATCCATACACACACCGACCTTTTATTTTTATTGTAATTTTTTCAATTACGTGGCTAGACGGTCTATGTTGTCGAATAAAAATGTATTATGAATATTATTATTACAATTATCATCCTAATTACTATCAATAATCATCACCATCACAATCATCGTTATCATCATCATTATTATCAAAATCATTAGCATCATCACAATTAGCAAAACCATCCCTATCTCTATCATTACCACCACCAAAATCATCATTAATATTACTTTTATTAACATCATCAACATCATGAAAATCATCACCACAACTACCATCACCATCATATTTATTATTATTATTACTACAATTATTATTATTATTATTCTTGTCATATATTCTTTGTTATGAAGTACTAAATGCATTTCGGTATTAGGTATGGCGAACCTAGTAACAAGTTAGCCAAAACGGACAAGAAGAATATGTCAACAGTGTAGTCTCGAGCACACATGTGTCTCGTACTTACTGACTAATCATCAGGTATAGCCAAAACTAATAACCAAATCCGCAATATATTTGATCCAGAAATGCGTGATAGTTGGACAATGCAACCTCCTATACGTGTATATATTAAAGTAATAGTTAATTCAACTTCTAAACACACTCATTACACAGAGTAAGTACCAATCTCAAGGTTTTTAAGATGGCTAATTTCATCAAACATACTGGCGACTCATAATTACATAACGCCTGCAACAATATCGGACCACTGGAAAGGAAGAGTAATTAAGTTCATTGTCGATAAATGTAAAGTGGAGTGACGAGTAATTGATGAAGGTCACGTAATTGTAGCTAAAGCCAAAATGTATCTGTCTAATTAAACTCAAAATACGGGTTTGACTGGGCATTTCGCCGAACATCAAATTACTGGAAACGAAACACCAGTAGTCTTAGATGCATACTTTTGTCTTCAACAATTTGTATTGTCCACAATAAGAAAAAGTGCAAACCATTACCCAATATTAGTCACTGTAATTATGACTTTGACACGATTGAGACAAGTGACAAGACGAATAATACCAAAATGGTGCGTACAATCTAAGAAATGCCTTTAACTTTTGCCCATATGTCGCTGAAGTGAAATCGCGAAACTACTCAAAGCAATTTGCGACCTTCAAGACTAGCGGACTCATAGTCAGCCGTACCAACAAGTTGTGTTAAAATTACCGATAAGCTATTCTGCAGTCGGATACATCAGGAGCGAGCAGTCTACTTCACATTTGAAGCGCACAAATAACTTGGAATACGGCTATGGAACAATGAAACATTAGTACATTGTACTGATTCTATGTTACTTGTGGTATTGATAATCATGCACAAAAACAGACGAACTCCAGAGAAAGAAGGTGAGAAACGGGCGACACGTACTGCCTTTGGATATAGACTGCTTAAAGTGGTCCTCGAATTGTTAAGGATTGAACGAGGTTCATTCGACTATATGAATCCAAGATCTTAAAAACCTCGTTCCACAGAAGTTTTAGTCGCCACAACTACTCTCTTTCTCTCTCTTTCACACATACACACACACACATATATATATATATATATATATATATATATATATATTCATTCTTGCCATTATCAGCATAATACTTGTTGTACAAGCATAACACATCAATGATTAAATAACGCATAAACATAAAAAAACTAAAATAAGGAAAAGACTGATAAGTCAAGATTGGGGCGAATATAATGCGCATGTTAAACCGAAATCAGAAATGCAATGTTATCGTTGCTTTCACTGTGTTACTTTATAACTTAAACCCATCTGTCAGGTAACTTTGCAACCAATAGGATAAATATATACTAAAAATTTGAAACGCGGTCGCCATTGGACACAATTTGATACAGTGTCATGCTACGTTACTAACCGATAGCTGTAATGAATAGATAAACTTCGTCATAAAGACCAAACTGAAATTTTATAATACACAAGCTAATTGCAGTTGACTTTAAATCTGTGCCACGTTACCATCTCTCCTCATTACCTATAACGTACAAATGGCGTTAGCTGAGAAAACGTCGCCCAACTGCACGATAGAATGGAGCATTTATCCGCTATTTCGACGAAAAGCACTTACGATTACGCTTAACTCTGCGCTCAATTAATTTATCAGCATGAAACGAAGACGGCAAAATAATGATTCCAAATCAATTTTTAAAACAACTTGAAACGAGAACCTGACATTAAGCTGCACAGATTTAGCTTCACCATTTTAGAAAAATAGGGTATATCTCAAAATAGTCAAAACAGCTTGAAAAAACCGAAATTGACTTGAAAAAAAACAAGACAACGGCACAAACCGCTAAAGTTAGTAAAATCGACATACCCGTGGAATCAGCTGCATGAGCCTGGCAATATCGTTTCCCAGCATATCGTCAACAGATTTTATAAGACGAGTCTGCAGAGTGTTGAATGTTTTGAAGTCGTGTGTTGATAGTAGCTCTTGCATTCGCTCCAGTTTAGGGAAGTCACCCAGTGATATGTTATGCTCTCGTGAAATCTGCTCGTAAACTTTATGCAGATTTGAAATCAACTCCTTCTTCTTGCTGTCGCGACCCACAAGCGCCGGCATTTCGTTTCGAAGATGCGATATGATGTAGGCATGAACCTAGATGGCGTAAAGAAATTACATAGGCATACAGCAGAAACAAAACAAAAACGCAGATAAAGTTAAAGCTTAGGGAAACACTAAAATAGCATGCAGCTTTTTTAACAAAGGCTTGCCACCGTCAGGAAAATCAGCTATTTCCGATCATATATTGGCAACGGGGCACCCTGTCAATTCGACCAATTTCACAATTCTACATAAAGCAAAATCAGAAAAATTATTATTTATCTACGAAGCACTTTACATAAAACAACAAGCACCTGACCTTAATATTCAAAAGTTTCATCAACATGATATCCTTATCGACTGGCCAAGAATAACAAAATTCAACAACAATCTACTAGTATCCAGCCAAGAACAAACAGGCCCTCGACTAGAATCAACAAACGTACAATCGGATTGGCAATAAACTGAAGTGGAAATAACAGAGGCGCATACGATGACAGAAGTCTCCAAACAATGTGAGCGTTTAACACTGCAATCAACACTGGCGTTGTTACCACGTGAAAACTTTGCGCAACGAGGTGAAACGATCAACTATACTGGGAAAAATAGCACTTGTATATGTAACAGTGAACAATGCGCACAAATGGTTAATTCTCAAGCTATCAAAACAATAATGACAAGATATCAGACATCACTTCGCAATACTGCGAGAATGACCTTTACATGCAAACACGCACACACACAAACACAAACGCATACACACTCACCAACTAGTCAAAACAAGGAACAGCAGTAAAAACGAGTCAGATTTGTTACCACTAGCATAATCAATTGAAAACCCAAAATGTATATATACATTGGTTGACCTTGGAGCATGCATATAATTAGCTATTGGATACCTTTTATATAGGTCACCTTATACTTTGCTCTTGCTATATTTAAACAATCATTGATTGCGCGGGTGGTGGTAACAATTCTTTAAATCAAGTTTGCGAGCTTGAGGTAAACACAAATCCAATTGTATTTAACCAGTCATCGATCAATAACTAACTACCGTCAGTCACGCGTACTGGTGCATTTCGACCTTCCATGATGATCATCAGAATACGACAGCAAACTGACTAGCGAGGATCAAACCGCAATGCATATATATGGAGAGCAAAATTAGATATGCGGTTCTTACCTCTATTAGTCTAGCATACACTGTACTTGACTGTAAATTCTGGCTGCACAATTTCTAGCCTTCGCCATATATATATAGGTAATACAATCAAAAAATCATTGATGGCATGGGTCGTGGTAAAAATTCTTTAAATCGAGTTTGCGAGTTTGACTTAAAGACTTAATATATATTCTTTTCATTCAATATTTTGTTTTAACCTAAGCATCGCTCTCTAAGTAACTTTTATTGCAGCCTATGCACATCAATTAAGTCAAAAAACAAGTTTGCTGTTTTTTTCAGTTTTGAATTTGAAATTTAATTACCGTGATACCGAAATAGTACAGTTATACCACACATATTTAATATTTTCTCTCTCCACCCCATTAGAATTCTGCTCAGTTGATGATATTACGTATACCGGGAATTTAAGATTTCTGCAATTGCACTGAAGTGAAGGGTTGGGTCTACCATTTTCAGGATATATATATATATATATATACATACATAAAAGCTAAACATTGAATAAAATAACAAAGCTAATTCCTCGAATACATTAAATATGTTGAAATTAACTTAAATAAAAGTTGCGATCCTGATATAAACACCTGACCCATTATATAAATAAATTTTTCAGGATAGACTAAGTAGTGCATAGTGTAGACAAGACAATTCATCCAGTAGATCGGTTCCGTCCTCATTGGGAAATTATCACGTACTGGTCGAAATTTGCCGCGGACAAGGCTCCAAACCTAGAAACGTCTGCTTAAGAATCTGGTGCACTAACTACTATGACACCCTTCCGCACACTACACACAATTTCAAGGTATATACTAACTCATGTTTCTTGATCAATCTTTCCATTAGGCGGAGCTTACATAGCATCCATTTTGCTCTAAAAGTTCCAACTCACCATTCACAATCTGTCATTATAGAACATACATCACGCTACCTGTGTAAGTGGCATTGATTTAAACATTTGTATAATTAAACGAACAATGGTTGCGTAGGTGGCAATGATTCAGTGTATTTATTCATTGCTGTCATCCCTGATCCCGCACATTGCATGCAATTTTCACTTACATATCAACTGTTTAAACAATAATTGATTGCGCGGGTGGTGGAAACAATTCTTTAAATCAAGTTTGCGTGCTTGAAGTAACATCATCCTATTGATTAACTTGTTGTCTAGTCTAATATAACAAACTACTGCCAGCTGCAACGCACTCAACTGCTTATGTGCTTGAAGTAAACAAGTGCGTTGCAGCTGGCGGTAGTTTTGTTATGTTGTTCGACAACTGGTTAAATACAATGGGATTGGTGTTTACTTCAAGCACGCAAACTTGATTTAAAGAATATCAACTGTTTTTTTTGCCAATTTACTTTCATGTGATTATCATTCTGCGTCGCTTTCGACCTATAGCTCTCGGGTTAAAACCGTGGCCGCAAAAACTAAGACACCTACAGTTGTCTATCAAATAAGGGCGAAACAAGTCTAGATGGTGAATCTAAATTCTGGCCATTACTTGATGAGTTCCCAATAAGGACGAAACCGGTCTACCGGATGAATTGCCTTTTCTACACTATACAATTCTTAGTTTATACTGACATATGTAAGTAATTAATGGGTCAGGTGTTTATATCAAGACCGCAACCTTGATTATAATAATTGTTATCACCACCCGCGCAACCAATGTTCGTTTAATTATATAAATGTTCATTTCAATACCACTTCCCCATGTAATGTGGTGTCTGTTCAGTAATGACAGATTGGGCATGGTTAGTTGGAACTTTGGGTCTAAATGGATGCCATATGAGCTCCACCTAAAGGAAAAATTGACTAACCAAGTTACATTAGTTAGTATATAACTGAAAATTGTGTGTAGTGTAGTGTGCGGCAGGATAGCTCAGTGGTTAGAGCACCAGATTCCGAAGCAGACGTGCCCAGGTTCGTATCCTGTCCGCGGCAAATTCTGGCCAGTACTTGATGAGTTCCCAATAAGGACGAAACCGGTCTACTGGATGAATTGCCTTTTCTACACTATACAATTCTTAGTTTATACTGACATATGTAAGTAATTAATGGGTCAGGTGTTTATATCAAGACCGCAACTTTGATTATAATAATTGTTATCACCACCCGCGCAACCAATGTTCGTTTAATTATATAAATGTTCATTTCAATACCACTTCCCCATGTAATGTGGTGTCTGTTTAGTAATGACAGATTGGGCATGGTTAGTTGGAACTTTGGGTCTAAATGGATGCCATATGAGCTCCACCTAAAGGAAAAATTGACTAACCAAGTTACATTAGTTAGTATATAACTGAAAATTGTGTGTAGTGTAGTGTGCGGCAGGATAGCTCAGTGGTTAGAGCACCAGATTCCGAAGCAGACGTGCCCAGGTTCGTATCCTGTCCGCGGCAAATTCTGGCCAGTACTTGATGAGTTCCCAATAAGGACGAAACCGGTCTACTGGATGAATTGCCTTTTCTACACTATACAATTCTTAGTTTATACTGACATATGTAAGTAATTAATGGGTCAGGTGTTTATATCAAGACCACAACCTTGATTATAATAATCTATATCTAGTTTATACCGAAAGTGTATGCAATTAAGTATAATCATCACACTCGTGTATACACATATATCATCACTATTACAAGAATTTACATATCTAGAATAAACAACAGGAAACGATAATGCTTTCTGTGATTCGGCTATGATTGTTGTTATCAGCTTAAGCCATGCATATCTGATTACATTTTTCATGTAGCAAAATAAACAAAGGTGACATTGAGTTAGATTTACTATACGTTGTCAATAGCACTCTACAGTTACATATTCGCTGTTTGACAAATCTGTGCATGGCAATTAGAAAATAAAACAGCAGGTAATACTTAATTTCTAAACATTATATGTATGCACAGTGATTGAATCTGCTAAAAATTAGTCTTATTGTTTATATTATTTGTTTTGAAATAAACCATAAAATTTTCCATTAAATTTGGTCAACAGATACCTTTATTATAATCAAGGTTGCGATCTTGATATAAGCTCCTGACCCATTAATTACTTACATATGTCAGTATAAACTAAGAATTGTATAGTGTAGACGTGCCCAGGTTCGAGTCCTGTCCGCGGCAAATTCTGACCAGTAAATGATGAATTCCCAATAAGGACGAAACCGGTCTACTGAATAAATTGCCTTTTCTACACTATACAATTCTTAGTTTATACTGACATATGTAAGTAATAAATGGGTCAGGTGTTTATATCAAGACCGCAACCTTGATTATAATAATTGTTATCACCACCCGCGCAACCAATGTTCGTTTAACAGATACCTTGATTTGTGTTAAATAATAGGCCTGCTACAATATTTGAAGTAATATGAAAACTATAAATACTGCAAGTTTTTATTAGGTATCATTCAAATAGGTAAAAAAGGCTTTTAAACTAAAAATAATTCAAATGACCATAGGATAAGCAATGTTGAAAATCAATAACCATGACTCATAATTGTAAAATTGACCCTCTAGACAGATGGTTAACATTACTACGTTAATAAATATAACAGGAAAAATATTCAAACGACAGAGAAAGCTGAGGTCAAACCAAACAATTACCCTATCATGACATAGCAATATGTAGCCTTACTTATAATCACCTACATATCTCTCTATATCTTTATATTGATTAATCAACATTCACACCAAATTCTGCGCGGAAAAAATTAACCAGTTTGCTAATAAGCAATCCATCCAATATAAATCTGCAGATTTAATTGCCCAAAATATTCCAGAAACTTATATTAATAAAGAAATCAGTTCATCCTTATAGTTAAGATATCTTATAATTTTTGTAAATTTAAATCAACAATATTGAAAATCATATTCTATAGTAATAAACACATTAACACTATATATATATATATATATATATATATATATATATATATATATATATATATATATATATAGTGTTAATGTGTTTATTACTATAGAATATATATATATATATATATATATATATATATATAGTTAATGTGTTTATTACTATAAAATATGATTTTCAATATTGTTGATTTAAATTTACAAAAATTATAAGATATCTTAACTAACTCATCTACTGGTACAGGTTCGTTCCTATACGGCGGTAGCCAGAATTTCCAAGGCCAGGAGTTGAACGCAGGGGTGTTATTTAGTTATATGACCCTGTATTAAGGAATTGCAGGCAATTGGTCAGATTTTACTCCAGGTGATTCTCGAATATATATATATATATATATATATATATATATATAAAGATTTTTGCGTTTTGTGTTGATGGTTCATCTTTCAAAATTATTTATCTACAATATTCGAAATCGATTTTTCTATGAACCCCGCCGGCTGTCTTCGGCCGATTGTAATAAAAGTGCATCAAAATCAGCACCACAAAATGACACAATGTCCAAATGGCAATTTATTCATCTTTCGATCAGCGTCTATCAATGTAAAATTTAGTTGTTTCATTGTTAGCTTGTATGTGTTTAAGCGGACCAAATTATATGCAAGCGCAAAACATCGCGTCCACGCGTACATGGTAGACATGAAATTCTGTATCGCATTCACCGCAATTTATTTTCTGACAAATGTCACATTTTAGTGGCTTTCGCCAGATAAAATTCTACACGGCAAGCTATGCAATAGCGCGTAGACGAAGAAACTTGAAAAACAAAATGAAAGGAAACCAAGCTTTTCTATACAAAAAAAACACGAAAATGCCAAATTTTATAAATGATTAGATATAATCTATGAGTGCTGACCTGGTAGAATTAGTCAAACGCAAAAAAGAAATGAATGGACGTGATTTTTTACACGAATGTAAGCTTCAAAAAGCACGAGCAATCTGATATTAAAAAAAATTAAATATCAAATGAATCTATACTAAATGATATCAGGAAGGACGAAAGTTTATCGATTCAAAAGCTGATGACCTCTCTTGCGATGACATTTGCTACTTCAGCAGATGCATAGCTAAAATTAACACAAAACGGACAAACAACGCAATATTGATTTGTTGAATACAACTATGACGTAAACTAGTTGCGTTCATTCCAACGGACATAAACCGGTGCTGGCAACAACTTAAAAGTAAAACAACGACAAAACGAATAAAGGAGTTGTTTGACGGATTCTAATCAGGACATTCACAAATTATATTGTAAAATATTCATAACTTAACATGACAAATTAATGTATACACAAGACGATGATCTAAGCCACAATTGCACGTGAAATTGAAATTTTGTGCGGTTTCAGCACAAAATTTGATAAATCATGTGTTTGGCAACCGGAATCATTGATTAGTGTGCTTTAATATTGTTTTGGTGGTTACAATAGTAATTTATTCACTGCCAATGACTTGCAAGTAAATTTGTCCCGATTCGAGATCCGTCCGTGTCAAACTTCTGGACAGTACTTGAACAGTTCCCAGTAAGGGCGTAACCGGTCTACTGGATGAAGTGCCTTTGCTGAAGAATGCTTAAATTGTACGAGCGAATGTTTATAAAACCGGATTTTCGTTTATATCGAGCGCGTAATCCTTATTTAAATTATTTAGCCGAATATGTGCTCTGCATTAAGAATGGCGACTCTATGTAAAGATTTGGTAATTTGGAGTCAAGAGTTAATTTCACATCAATAACAAAAGAATGCCAATTAATAAAATTGCTATTCATCGGACGGTTTTAGATTGTATCAAAACCAGATAAACATTTATAACACCCAAGAGTGAAATCATAGACAAAGTATAGTTGCGTGCATGTGTATGCTTACGTATGCCTTCATATTTTAAATAAGTACATACAGTTAAACAATCAATGATTGCTCGAGTGGTGGTAACTATTCTTTAAATCACGTTTTCGAGCTTTAAGTAAACACCAATCCCATTGTATTTAACCAGTTGTCGAACAACATAACAAAACTACTACCAGTAACAATTTCTGACACGTTCCGACCTTTCATCAGAGTATGACGGGAAACTGACTAGCGAGGATCAAACCGCAGTGCATATATATGAAAAGCAAACTTAGATATGCGGCTTTCACCTGTAGTAGTCTCACCTACATTGAACTTAACTGGAAATTCATTAGTTATAGGTATATGTGCAAAGTAAAGAGCACGGAGAACAGGGAATTTGTCATTCATTTCGCCATATACTCGAGGTTCCTTTTTGAATCTAATTATATAAAACTTAGTGTCATATTAGGAATAAAAAGTTTAGCTTCATGCTAAGTTAAGTGCAAAAAGAAGAAACAACAAAAAGGTAAACAGACTAATGAGGATCAATTTACGTTGTTGATGCCCGTTGAATATCTAAAGTCGTCATTACGTGCGATTGACGTTGCTGTTCTATTTTGGTTAAACTAAGCAATATTGATGTTTATTCCAAATTCGCAATCTATTATTGCCTAATACTAGACTTTATGATTTATATTCAATCGCTGATTTGAAGCAAAATCAGAAGTACACGCAAACATATCCACAGATGAACACAAAATTACTTCTGTTCTACCTTTTCTCGTTTTAATTTGAGCAATATTATATTTAAAAATGAAAAATTCTGCACAAAACTATATCGAAAATAGATAATGCATATCATCCAAATCGTTGACTAGACACTCACATTTAGATAGTAGCGCTTAACAGTAGGTTAATTAGTAATCCATAAGGCCATAGCATATTAAAACTCCGTTTTAAAATCAGAGCGAAATCTGGACTATCGAGCGCACAAATGACTCCTTTGAACCCCGGCTGGTTCAGTGAATAGGCGTTGGTTGCCTGGCACAAATAAAGACGTCTAAGGAACAATGCATGATCTCAGTTGTACCTAATGATGATAACACAAATGTGGCACAATTAAGATCAGGCACCAGGCTTGCTGTCAAAAGGTTTTTTGAAAACCGTACGCAAATCACCAATATAAAGTAGAATCTCAGCTAAAAGTCTTAAACGATTATGATTCCTTGTAATAGTGAAATTTTTCTTTTTAAATATTGTCTGCTGCATTACAATTAATTATTGAATATTGAAGCTCTAAAGATTATGTAATGATAAAATCTAGGCAAAACAGAGATTTGCGCACAAAAGTGAAACTAGTAACAATAAACAGTAATAATATAATAAAACCTGATACCAGGTTTAAAAAATACACGTTCTTATCAATTCCAGACAAAATATTGGATAAAAAATTAAACTGACGAAAGTACTTTTAATGTAAAATGCATATAAAATCAAGAAAAGTACTCGCCCAATCTTTCGCACATATAATGTGCAATAAGGCATAATATCAGATTATCGAGAAGGGTGCGAATCCAAAATACACATAATCAATATATAACAACATAAGAAAGATAATAAATATTCTAAGCGATTCTCTGAACTACTGTTTATACAATAACCGATTAAGTTTTATTACTTAAGTAACTGTTACATGGCCGTCAATCAATCTTTGAAATTCAGTTATACTTAGTCTATTCAAAAATGAATAAGTTACACCAAAGTATGTGCCTATTAAATATAAGTCTAATCAGCCAGGATATATATATCTATATATGAAAATAATATTTCGGCAAGCTTTGATTCCATGTAAATTGTAAGTACAATACCACTGTTTTTTTAAGAGACATCTAAGCGGCAGCCAAAACTGCTTCATACAACAGCAAAATCGACTGTTATTTCGTACGGAGTTATAACGATCATCTTTAACGCCACAAGCGTCATATATTGCTTGCGATTCGAAATTTGATTCCAACTCTGCTTCACCAACTTTTTCTTCAGACTGAAACCCGTTAGTATCCCTTTTACCATAATGTTTTAACTAGTAAATCCAGGCCAGAAATCATAAGACAGACACCATTTTTCCTGAAAAAGTAATATTCCGGAAGAAATTGTAGGTACACTTTTGGCATAGCCCTGAGATAGCAAAATATAGCAGATGCAATTTACCTACCAGCTCATTGTTTCACCTTTATAAGTAAAGTACGTCATTAGGGATGTAGCAGACATTAATCTGGTGCCTTGCAGATAAAAATTAAGAGGCCAGGAGCTTCATTTTCGAACAAAAGACAGTATAATTATAATCAAGGTTGCGGTCTTGATATAAACACCTGACCCATTAATTATTTACATATGTCAGTATAAACTAAAAATTGTATAGTGGTAGAAAAAGGCAATTTATCCAGTAAGTATATTAGGTTTGCGAACCTAGTAACAAATTAGTTCAGTTGTGACCAGAAGGATAAACCAAAGGCAGCATGAACGGAAAGTATAATCTCATGCACATTCGTTTCGTGCTTACTGGCGACTCATCAGTAGGAGCCGGTATTACGCCCTTTAACCACTATATATTTGGTAGAAGAATGTGGAATTATAGGACGGTACAATCTCCTAGACGAATGTGTAAACCTGTAATAGTGAAGCTAACATAATCTAAAGTCAACGACAATGCGACTTCAATGCTAACTCACACTATATAATATATATACCGAGTGTGTAAAAGGATACTAACACTATGGCTATTGTGTTAGTAACTGATACCTTTTTTGAAATCGATGAGTACCGGATACTAACACTATGGTTTCCGAGTCGGTACATGATACCAACCTGATGGATATAAATTTATGCTAAAGTTCACTCCAAATTGAGAATTACAACAATTTCCGAACACCTGTTACTCCAGTTAAACCATACACTCTGGACTTCATCGATATCAGTTATCACATTTCGCGGTAAGCATGAAATCATTCAATTCAATATATTACAGTTTAATACTGTTTGTTGCGAAGAGCTAATATATATGCAAGTATGTATTAGGTTTTGCGAACCTAGTAACAAATTAGTTCAGTTGTGACCAGAAGGATAAACCAAAGGGCAGCATGTACGGAAAGTATAATCTCATGCACATTCGTTTCGTGCTTACTGGCGACTCATCAGTAGGAGCCGGTATTACGCCCTTTAACCACTATATATTTGGTAGAAGAATGTGGAATAATAGGACGGTTTATCCTTCTGGTCACAACTGAACTAATTTGTTACTAGGTTCGCAAAACCTAATACATACTTGCATATATATTAGCTCTTCGCAACAAACAGTATTAAACTGTAAATTCATCCAGTAGACCGGTTTCGTACTTATTGGGAACTCATCATGTACTGGCCAGAATTTGCCGCGAACAGAATGGCCAGTACATGAGAGATTCCCAATAAGGACGAAACCGGTCTACTGGATGAATTGCCTTTTCTACACTATACAATTCTTAGTTTATACTGACATATGTAAGTAATTAATGGGTCAGGTGTTTATATCAAGACCGCAACCTTGATTATAATAATTGTCATCACCACCCGCGCAACCAATGTTCGTTTAATTAAAAAACAGTATTCATTAGATAAGACATGGTAACGCCAATAAAGCCCACTAATACCTCCATGAGACTCCACAGACTAAATTAATTTCAAAATACATGCACAAATTTGTATTAGACCAAATGAAATATTCGTGCCATGGATTAAACCACGAAATTGAAATCGAACCCACTGAGTCGGCATTTAAAACCCTGAAATAAAAAGCATGAATCTTCTGAAAATTCTAGAGGATTCTAAGTCCGCAGTAAGTTTAACCATTTGTTTCATCATACTAATATTATTTATCATTTGATATTTCATTATTTAATTAAAGATATTTGAAATATGTCTGAAATAATTAAATTTGAATAACATTTTTATAGATTTGACTGAAACCAATTAAAGAGCAGGATATATCGCAACTTCCAACTTATCAAGTATAAAAAACGAGAAAACATCGAGGTACATTGTCTACCACTGGACAATTAAAGAATTCCGTTGGAGGAATAGACACCGCATCGCGTAGGAATAAAAACATTTTAAAATCAACTTGCAATATAATAATTGCTATTAAAGTTTATCAAACTTATGTTTGCATGACTTTTATGGTGACGATCGGTGGTCATGGAAACTACAGTTAATAAACCAGACTGGTTAAATAAAATAGGATTGGTGCTTATTGCAAGCTCGCAAACTTAATTTAAAGTATTGTTACCATCACCCGCACAATCATTGATGCTTAAATTGTGTTACCTTTATATATAGGTGACGAAAACTGGAAAAAGTTAATATTCGTGACTGAATAGAAACTGTGCAGCCGACATTTCTAGACACGTACAATGTATGCGACACTATTGGAGGTGCGAGCCATATATAATTAATTTTTCTTTCAAAATATATGAATTGCGGTGTGATCCTCGCTAGTCTGTTTGCCCTCGTATTCAGACGATGATCATGCAAGTTTGAAAAAAGTCAGTGGGTACGACTGTCAGTAGTTTTACAATGTTGTTCGACGACTGGTTAAATTAAATGGGATTTGTGTTTACTTCAAGCTCGCAAACTTGATTTTAAAAATTGTTACCAGCAACAGTTTCACAATTGACAGAATTATAGCTGCTTCTTGACTGTGCACAAACAAATGTACGAATAGAAGCGAAAGTGATCACCAATCCCAAAATCTACGAATGCAACGAACCACGGCTATATAACATTTTATAAATGTTTACCTGTGTGTATGTGCATGAGTACAGCACCACTATATTGACATTTGCATGCTAATATGTAAGCGGTCGTGTAGATATATACTATTCAATGTAAGTTACCGCTATTTGCTAAGTATATGCAGACATGTTTTAAAAGTAAAAACAACAAAATTCATCCGAAAACTGTCAACTAAAGCAGAACACAACACTTCATTAAAATGCACAGAAAAACTTGGTTTGTTGACGTTTACGGCAGAAACATCCCACAAAACACAAATACAAACGACAAAAGTTATAAAGTTAACAAAAAATCATTCAATAATAGCCACGAATGCGATAATAAACGTGAAACATTTCAAATATGTGAAGTATTCGTTCACAGATATGAATTTTGATATGCATGATATATAGTAGAGAATCACTTTCGCTCCTTCACATCAACTAATTTACTGCGGTAAATTGTTTTTGTTTAAACCATTGCCAATAAATTCTATTTATAGCAATGGCTCAGCTTGCAGTCGGTCACGCCCTTCTGTGACTACGGCGCATCCAGACAATTGCCGTTGTTTAACTTATAAATCGGATTTCCATGGTTGACAGTCATCGTGGTGTGGTCGCGGATCATTAGCAAGACCCAGCAAGGCCTTCAATAGAGCAATTGCCATATCCTGCTTTTTCTAATCTACTAGTTTACGCGCATTTACCCAGAAGATCATTTTCATCAATGCAAAGGACACACAACGCAAGACTCTACAAGAACTTCTCGGCATCAGCCACTGTTCTGGTGCGCACAATAATAACGGTATTGGTCGGTGAATGCTTGCTTGGCCAGCTCGGGAGACATTAACAGTAATACATATTGTGTACAATTTGTAACGTTGCACAGCACCCTGGTTGGGTCGTTACAAATATTTGCCAGTCGCTTTAATCTTTTTAGTAGTCACACCACACTAGATACTACTAATGACATTTATGTTATCTGGCATTCAATATTAGCACAACAGAGTATATTCCGTCTATCCATAACTACAGAAGAACCTAATGCAATTGAACTATGTACACAACCGGCAAATTTTGACAATTAAATACTTACGACGGCAAACTGACTAACGCGGATCAAACCGCTAATACTAATATTACAACTACTAATTCTACTGCTACCACTACTACTACTATTGCAACTACTACTACTAATACTACTAAACAATAAGTGATTGCGCGGGTGGTGGTAACAATTCTTTAAATCAAGTTTGCGAGCTTGAAGTAAACACCAATCCCATTGTATTTAACCAGTCGTCGAACAACAAAACAAAACTACCTCCAGCCGCAACGCACTGACGCGTTTCGACCTTCCTTGATCATCATCAGAGTACGACGGCAAACTGACTATCGAGGATCAAACCGCATTGAATATATATGGAAATCAAATTAAGATATGCGGCTCTCAACTCTAGCAGTCTCGCATACATTGAACTTGACTGGAAATGTCGGCTACACAATTTCTATGCAGTCACGAACATTAACTGATTGTAGCTTTCGCCACATACATATATAGGCAATACAATTTAACAATAATTGTTTGCGCGGGTGGTGGTAACAATTCTTTAAATCAAGTTTGCGAGCTTGAAGCAAACACCAATCCCATTGTATTAAACCAGTCGTCGAACAACATAACAAAACTACCGCCAGCTGCAACGCACTGACGCGTTTCGACCCTCCATGATCATCATCAGAGTACGACGGCAAACTGACTATCGAGGATCAAACCGCATTGAATATATATGGAAATCAAAATTAGATATGCAGCTCTCACCTCTAGCAGTCTCGCATACATTGAACTTGACTGGAAATGTCGGCTGCACAATTTCTATGCAGTCACGAACATTAACTGTTTGCAGCTTTCGCCACATATACATATATAGGCAATAAAATTTAAACAATAATTGATTGCGCGGGTGGTGGTAACAATTCTTTAAATCAAGTTTGCGAGCTTGAAGTAAACACCAATCCCATTGTATTTAACCAGTCGTCGAACAGCATAACAAAACTACCGCCAGCTGCAACGCACTGACGCGTTTCGACCTTCCATGCTCATCATTAGAGTTCGACGGCAAACTGACTATCGAGGATCAAATCGCATTGCATATTTATCGAAAGCAAAATTAGATATGCAGCTCTCACCTCTAGTAGCCTTGCATATATTTTACTTGACTGGAAATGTCGGCTGCACAATTTCCATACAGTCACCAACATTAACTGATTGTAGTTTTCGCCACAAACAGATATATAGGCATATAATTAAACAAACATTGGTTGCGCGGGTGGTGATGACAATTATTATAATCAAGGTTTCGGTCTTGATATAAACACCCAACCCATTAATTACTTACATATGTCAATATAAGCTAAGAATTGTATAGTGTAGAAAAGGCAATTCATCCAGTAGACCGGTTTCGTCCTTATTGGGAGTTCACTGACATGTAAGTAATTAATGGGTCAGGTGTTTATATCAAGACCGCAATCTTGATTATAATAAATATATAGGCAATACAACTAAACAATAATTGATTGCGCGGGTGGTGGAAACAATTATTTAAATCAAGTTTGCGAGCTTGATATAAACATCAATCCCGTTGTATTTAACCAGTCGTCGAACAACAACAAAACTACCGCCAGTGGCATACACTCTCTGTTTGCCGTCGTTGTCTGACGATGATCATGGAAAGAGGAAACGCGTTAGTGCTTGCCACTGTCGGTAGTGTTATTTTGTTCGACGACTAGTTAAATATAATAGTAATGTTGCATCTACCGTTAGAATAAATTCTAATAAGAGGTGTTAGCTAGTGATAAATGAGAACTGGCATAGACTAGTTATCATTGTAAAGCTAAAGTTAATTTATAATTATTGATGCCTGATGGAGCCAGCGGCTTGAAAGATTCACGTGTTTCTGAGGCCCTCCATGCGAGTGACTTAGATCCCTGGGTACCCTAGACCATTCGATTGGCTTCAGAGAATGTACAAATTGTTAAAACTGATTTACACGTGATCACACTAAAAGTGTATAATTAAGGGCCGAGTCTCACTAACGTAAAACAAAACTGCACGTACAGATGCATTAAAACACGCCCAATAAAGCAGAGTGACATACTCGTGTTTCTCCATAAATGGCGACGGTTCGAGAAAGCTACTCTGGCCTGTGCGATTCTAATTCTCACCTCGTTAGGCCTATTGCCTAAGCTATTGATAGAGCGCACAAGATATGTAAACCTGGCAACTATGTCTAGATCTTTATTCTGCAGTCGCAGAGTTGGAGTGAGTGGTGGGTGATCCTGTAAAAGTATCTTGCATTTCGAGGGTGCAAATCTCATACCAAAAGACGGACCAATGTCTGCTAATGTAGTCAATGTTGGCTGAGCAAAATCTCGACGGTTGAATAATTGTACGATATCATCTGCATAGTCAAGATCAACTCGTTTACCACCCGGGAGAACTTAAACAAATGCATCCAGTATATTTTGAGGATAGTTATTCATAATAACATCGATTAAAAAATATTTTAAATAGAGAAAGTGGACAGCTTCGAAAACACCACCGCTGGTGGTAGAGTTGTGTGTTAATAAGTTGTAGACAATAACTAGACTGGAAGTGTTTTGTGAAAGCGCGTATATTATTTACAAGTTTTGTGGACATATCATTTCTCGACAGAATATCGAATAGAACATTGTGATAAACTGAGTCAAATACAACTTTGAAGTCAAGAAATATCACAGTCGTGGGACGGCCCCATACACGTTGCTGTCTTACCGTAAGGCAACAATACTATCTATAAGACCTCGTTCTGACCTGTCATTTTCTATTATGTGATTTACGCGAAGCTCTAACTCGGCGAAAGATAATTGAAACAGATAGCCTAGATACGAACGGAGTCAAGCTTGTACCAAGTCATCATACAAAAAACGATTGCCTTTAAAAAATTGTAATTTGTATCAAATTACTCCAAGCCAGCGGCACGGTCTCCATATTCCATATAGCATAAAAAACAGCTAAACAACGCTCCAGAAACTATGTCACCACCAACCTTAAATAAGCTCGGAAGCAAATCATCAGGGCCCGCAGATTTGTGAATTTTAAGAGACAAGATTGCGTCCAGTATTTTTAACTCAAATGGTTGTTTGAGATTAGTGTTCCAAACTGATCATTTAGGCATACTTTTGTGGATCGTAACTGACGGCTTTGTTCAAGAAAATTGATTTTTAGGTGTTCAGTTCATCTATCGAGACAACTTATTTTATCGGTTATTAGATTGTTTTTGCTATCATTTATTGTTACGCAAACTTTTGTTTATCTCGGGCTTGTTGCGTGAATAAGTTTGAAGAAACATCGGTCATTATATTATGCGAACGATTCTTCCATCTCTTCGGCCTTCCTGATCCAAAAGGATTCGTCAAGACTGCGCTTAAGTTGACGTCTTATATTGCGACGGGTATCATTATGAGTCGAGCCAGGTGAAATTGCTCCATGATCCATTTGAATCAACCGTTGTCTGGGGTCTCGAGGAAAACGGTTTAAAACATGTCTGAAGTTTGGCTACTTAAATCTAATCCATATTCGTCACAGACATCAAACTGTCGTTCAAAATTAATCGTCGCGCATTGATCTGAAAGTGTATCGTCCGTCTAAACGAAATTCTGCTTTACTTAAGCATTCATGTAACCCATAACCAAGATCACATCAAAACTTCTTAACTTAGTAAATAATTCAGGTCGAAACAAGAAACGGTCTTGCTGCCGTATGTGCTGCAACCAGTGCGAGCATATACCAATACATAGAAAACGCAACGTTGATTACGGCTTTTTGCATTGACATTAGTAGATGAAATTAAACGTACCGCACAAAGTCGTCTAGTTATAGGGGTCCGTTCAATTAAGCAAGCTTCAGCTCCTGTGTTAAGGACAATACCGACTTGAAGCTAGAGGTTCGAAGCCAATATCCCGTAGATAAGGATGGTGCCCTTGTTCCGTAATGCACGTATTATCTTGCTTCCTGGTTTCAGGTAAGCAACATACACCGACTTCTAAATTATCCAACGTGCCCGCGAGGGCGATTTTTGTTGTCCAACTTGTTTCGACGCTCGCACAGTAAATGCATTAACGGTAAAGCCTAACCTAGGTTTAATGAATGTTAGCTTACTTAAACTATTTTCGATATTTGGCAAACTGATAATGGGCATAAGGGGTAGGATGAAAAACAACTGTATTCCTAGTATCCAATGGAGCGTTGAAGATAAGTTGAGAAGAGAAAAGAAGGAAAAGAAGCAGAATCAGAGGTGAAGGTATCTGCAGTGGCCTAATTTCGCTTATCCACCCTGCACGAATCAACAGGTAAAGCGACCATTTTTATCCTGCGCGACGGCCGTGGATTCAATATAGTTCGTATTGTTCTTGGTCATATGCTGGTCGCCCATTCCTAGTGGAGATGGTTTTTATTTGGAGTCTAACTTATATTAGATAGTCTGCCAACCAGGGCTGATGACTACTTTCTGTCCAGGCGCCATTGACGAAAGTTTCCTTAAGCAGCAAAAACTTGCCCTTCGAGGCTGGCGCGCTTGCTCTCCTTCCGTCACGACTCATTTGACGCCAAGTGTCACTGCGTAGTTAGACTGAACTCGAGGTATGTATTAAACGGATAAAGTTAATACTATCATGCCATCTGTTCCTAGTGGCGTAATGAGACCATTTAATGAACGCACACAAACGATCACACAAGAAGTAAGTTTTGGTTTCCGGTGCTGGTCACCATAGTAAATGGTGCCAGTTGTTCAATTGTGGAAAACAAGCTTACACAGCGATATCCCCGTCAATTAGGTTGTCGTTCTGCTTTGATAAGCAGCAAGACAAATTAAAGCGTTGCAGTGCGTGTAACTGAGGCTAGGAAAAAAGACTAGTGTACCACAAAGGAAACATAAGAAATATGGTGTTTATTCTTAGCCTGAGAACTTGGTTTTAGCAATGTCATCATTTTCTAGTGCTCAGCGTGCTTATACCGGGGGCATATACGTACTCTGCCTACATTGGGAAACAATCCTTTACTTCATATATTCTTCGTTGCGGAGAGCTAATACATATGCAATTGTGTATTAGGTATTGCGTACCTAGGAATAAATTGGTTAGAGTAAAACTAAAGGATACAACAAAATCGGCATGAATAAGGGTATAGCCTAATCTACACACTCTTTTTGTGCTTACCGGCGATTCAACATTAGAAGCCGACAGCACAATTCCAAACGACCATATTTTTGGTCGGGAAGTGTTGAACAGCTAAACGCATGTGCAAATGAAATTAAAGCGTCTATTCATGCTAACTGCCATAACATTCTGGTTACAGTTGGACTTTTTATTCGTCGACAGTCATGATTACAAAAGATCTAGCTGTCAAACAGTGCAAGCAAATAGAAATAATTACGCCAGAAGTTGGCTAATGCAGTATTTTACGTGCACTATGAATGTTATTCAATTAATCTTCGAACAAAAATGAAAAAAGGTATTGTGGGCAGCAGCAGTATCATAAAAGATCTGCATACCTATTTATCCTTCTATTTGACCTCTTCCACAATGGCATTTATTTTCATAGGCTAGATAAAGAAATACGAGGTTGTTTATGCTTCTATTTTAACAACAGGTGTGCAGGCCAACTGCAAAGAGTATGTTCAGTCCGATTTTGACGGCATGGGCGTAGCAGGCAAAGATGCATCTAAATCATTGTACTGCGAAGTTAGGGTCAGCAATTTGCCCTCTGAAAATTACCACGAAGTACATTACTTGTCAGTGTGCAGACTAATAGCGAAGAAGTAAGGTGAGTTTAAGGAGAAAATGAAAGAAAAGCTTACAACATAGTAAAGAACACAACGATAGGTAACAACTTTACAACAAAAAAACAAAAGATACACAAATCCCATAGGAATAAATAAAATAAACAATGACACAGTGTACATTTCACAGACTCACACATCACGTAAACTACTAGATATAATCATTTTTAATTTAAAATATTGCAATTGTAAGAGATTACTGTAATGTATCGATTTTTCGCGAATATACTTCAGTATCTCCATGACTTTATAATGTGGATTGTCTGGCGTAGAGTTGGACATTAAGAGTTTATACAAATAGTTTAGCAAGATTTGTTACAAAACTGAGCGCATAAAGAGCTAATTATTGAGAATCCAGTGACAAATTGCATGAATAATTTCAAATATAATGCAAAATTACGATAACGAAGTAACAAGAGCGGAATTCATGCACGAAAGAAGTTTATTGGAGAACTCTGACATATATATATATATATATATATATATATATATATATATATATATATATATATATAGTATAAATTAAAAAGATGCACACTATCAAAGATTTTTTCCCTTATTCGGCATAATCCTTAAAATAAAAACATCTCATTTACAAGCACGCTTAAGCTTTCGCAGCAAATATCAGAAGTTTGGCAAACAAGGACATATGAATAGATAACAGTTAGATACTATTTGTGGTGGTAAACTAATTTATATGCAATTGTGTATTAATTGTGCACCTAGTGACAAATTTGTTTAATTATGACCAGCATGAACAAAAAGTATAATCTCGTGCACATTCGTTTCGTGCTTACCGGCGATTTATTAGTGGAAGCCGGTATTACACTCTTTACACACTATATAGATGGGTGATGAATGTGGGAAAACAGGACGAAACCATCTATTATACAATTGAACAATAAATGATTGCGCGGGTGGTGGTAACAATTATTTAAATCAAGTCTGCGAGCTTGAAGTAAACACCAATTCCATTGTATTTAACCAGTCGTCGGACAACATAAAAACGACTGGAAGTAGTTCTATGTTGTTCGACGACTGGCTTCATACAACTGGACTGGTATTTACTTCAAGCTCGCAAACTTGATTTAAAGAATCTTTTGTCCGAATTTGTAAACCTGCAGTAGTGTATCCAACCTCATGAAGTCTTATATATATATATATATATATATATATATATATATATATATATATATATATAAAGAAACGCGTCATTATTTTAAGCGATCGGTTAAACAAAAGGGGAATGTGGATTGTCTTAAATACGAAGACCTCATTTAAAATACTTTTATTAGCGCTGCACAAACAACAATTATTGATTGTGCGGGTTCTGAAAACATTCTTTGTGTAGCCGACATTTCCAGTCAAGTTCAATGTATGCGAGATTACTAGAGGTGAGAGCCGTGTGTGTGTGTGTGTGTGTGTGTGTGTGTGTGTGTGTGGCGAAAGCTAAAATAAGTTAATTTTCGTGACTGCATAGAAAGTGTACACCTGTTTCTGTTGGCTGTAAACAAGCACTAAGTTCACCGATCTTATTGGGGAAGAATTTCAAAATATAAAAAGCGATAGGCAGATCTTATGCGAAAGTAGTATTTCTATGCAATGGCATTACCATTGTGCATTATGAACATACTGGAAAAATCAGCTGATGAGGTAACCCTTTGTATACGACGCACCGAGAGATTAAATTTAGGATCTGTATTGGTTTACTTATTCATAGTTTTCTATGGGCTATCAAAAAGATATCAGATTGTAGGATGGACGGTTCCTTTTAAGTTATCATACCATTAGTTAGCCTGCAATACAATGCTGAAGAGTACCATCTATTTTCTTTCTCCCACATGGTCCTATTTTCAACATCATTAAAAACAGTCGATAAAAAGAAATACAGACATCTATATCATTACTAGACTGCGATTGTCTAGTTAGTTGCATTACTCTGACGTCATTAGCCGTGGTAACTTGAAGTAAATTAAAGAGAAAGCCGAGTAGCGACGATAATTCCTCAATTAGGAGCATGAATCTCATCCTTACAGACCTAGAGTATATGGCTTTTCCATATTCCGTAGAAAAACTGTTTCGTATGTTAATGAAACTGATTTAACGGCAGAGTTTAGAAATAGAAAATCTCATTTAGATAAAACGATTAATTGTAACACTAACGAAACCTCATAAGAGGCACACTTGACGTTTACAAAGAAAATAGAGTAAAAAAAGTTTCATGGCTGGTTCTGCGATTGTCTAGCTTTGAGGTGTAATTTTTTCCATCATATGGGCCCAAGTCTTCAGCAGCTCTCTATATGAGAGAAGCCGACCATTGTCTACGAATGTGTATAACTTGTAGACTTTGGACTAAACAATATAGCATCTCCAATCATTATCAGGGCACGGCAAATAATCACCTAACGGAGATCAAATCGATACGATCTATATATAATTGTTAGCTTAACAATGAGCATTCTCTGATGATTAATCCAAAAGACTGGAATGCATAATTAAGTTAGAGTAACGCAAGTTAAGCGAATAGTACGACTGTGATAAATGCAATATCGTCATTACATAATTTTTCACCAAGCCTAATCAATTCAGTGCGTATATGTCATCACCCGCACATAAGTCGTTGCTGAGCAATTATTGTTCTAAATAAATATGCATACTACGATCGCGTCAGCACGCTCAACCTAGCTAACTTAAGAGATGCAGTCGTTTGAATATTTCATGCATTTAACGGCACTAGGTAAAAATTTTTTTACTCATCATATACCATTAGTAAGGCCGAAGACGCTTTGCTAGTAACAAGTTGCCAACACATGAAAAACTATGCGCATCTATAAAACTGTGTTATGTTCATTAATAACGTTGATATAACCAATTCAGAGTAGACAAGACTCGGCATTCCACAGAAAAATAGCATAAATATGGGGTTCAATTGAATATATTAAACAGACAACAACTAAGCAATAACAGTTGAAATGTGAAATACATGGCAAAAGCAGCCAGTCGTCGCATAGGCGGGACAGAGTTGCTGCAAATGGGCGGCATTAAGTACTTTAAAGCTTACAAGCAATTATAATTAGGTTTCATGTTTATGCAACAGAGAAAGACCAGTATATCATACTGATGTAGTGCTTTCGTAAAAATTTAAATAATTTAATATCGCAAATCCATACAAATCGTCGTGCTCTTGAGTTGCGCCTCCAATATCAGTCAATAATTAATGCTGCTTTCCTAGACTACTCGTGTGCTTTCGATTCCGCCTCTTGAGTTTATGGCAATCTAAGCTCAATTATAGCGTCGAAACCAAAATTGTTCGACTGCTCGCAGCCTGTAACAATGACTCATTGGCATGTCTTCGCACACACAAACCTATTGCTATGGGCGCAGGAGTTTGGCAAGGATGTCTCATTGCTTCCACCCTGTTAAAATAAATTTTCGATGGAGTCTTCGCTAAAATCACCACAGCACCCCAGAGGGTGGACATCGGTGGAAGCGCACGGCTTGTAGACCTCGAAATCATAACCGATTTAAAAGAAACATGTTTTACACTTCAAATAGTTATTGTCAAATTGTTTGTGTGATGCGCTTTCCATTGAAATAGGCTTCCGAAACCGGAAGCCGAAATATCCAGATTAATCAGGAGGACAGTGGATGTAGGGCCCAACATGGACAAGGTAATACATAACAATTAGTCTGATGGCATAAAATGACAATGGGCTTCAGAGAGCCATTAACTGTGCTCAAAAAATGTCTTCCCGTTACGGTATGAAGATAAGCGCATAAAAAATGTCTTTGTGGCAAATTTTGATCCGGAGACGAAGATCGTGCTACATGGCGCCCTTCAATCAATCGTCGAGGATCTCTGGTGATGCAAGACAAGTCCGCTTCCGACATGGTTTCCAGACACATACCTTTGCAGCAGCGGCTTTTGGAAAATTTTGCAAATCATTTTGAGATTGCCCGTTTATTTCACCGAGAAGCTAACCTAAGGTCTTAAAGTCGAACATACTGTTGGTCCCGCTCTATGCTGTTCAGACCTGGGAGGTGACACAATATAACTGTCAGCGCCTGGACAACTCTGTTAATCAATATGTTAGCTCGATTTGTTTCAGGTCATTGACAGCTGATCGCCAGGAGGAATTCATCAAGAGCAAAGGTTACGAACCAACCTGGTCTATACGGCTGTTAGATGATGTTCAATCACCGGCGCACCTTGTTATGGAATGTCGATTGCACTGGTTGAAACATAGCTTGGCGAGGAAAATTTCACGTCGAACTCGCCAGGCTACCGGAGCAAGAATAGCGGCGGGGCACCGCAGGAGTACACCAGGAATATCTTGGTCGGATATTATTATTCGCGATATTGGCTACCTGATCATGACGCACCTTACCAACATTAGCCAAGATACAATCGAATGAGCGAAAATAGGTGTTAATCAAGAGACAAGCACGGTTGTGTGGACAGGCCTGGTTAATTATGCCTTATTGTCATTCGCTCTTCTTGACTTCACCGTACGGGAGGGTCAGGTCTCCGTCTATAGTATTATGCTTGCGTCTTACACCAATCTGGTGCAGGTGGATAATACAGAGCCCTGCTTGGTTATCGTATTATGAGCATACGCCAGCGCGATCATTGGGGCTCCGTTAGCATTTCTAGCGCGGGTTATTAAATAACAATGAAATAATGCAAATATGGACTTCAGCGTTGTTTATTTAACTTAATTGGTGACAACCGTTGTGAAAGTTGCATGCTTAGAATGCAGTACTGTTGCAACTCTCTTAAAAAAACAAGAAAACTATCCAACTACAGCACAGACAACATGTGAATAAAAGAACGCAATACTAATTAGAATTTGAAATAACTATAACCAGAAAGGCAAGCACTTTAAATTATGTTCAGTAGAAGCTACATAATTGAATTTGCCACGAGCTTTCAACATGGCCAGAGTTTTAAAGATAAAATTGTCTTAAAACAAACACTGAATTGTCGTATATATAACATAGACTTTTAGTCATTTAATCCACTGTTTTCAGCCTCTATCTTTCAAATATATAGATGTAGTATGCACGTATAAAACAAATTTATAAAATGTATTACAAGCAATAGTATACACTCCACACCATTGTCTGAAAACGTAACAAATCTATCAGACAAATTCGTATAAAGAGAATGTTCACCTTCATAAACGCGTGTAACTTACCTAAATGAAAGTTAATTAAGACTAACTGGACTTAGAAAGGTAACGGAATGAAAGGTTTTCTCCAAATTAAACGAACACTGGTTGCGCGAGCGGTGATAATCACATTAATCAAAGTTGCGATCTTGATATAAACACCTTACCCATTATTTACATATTTTGCCCATATAAAAAAAGTATTTCGAAGTGTAGAAAAGGCAATTCATCCAGCAGACAGGTTTCGTCATTATTGGGAACTCATCACGTACAGTCCAGAATTTTCCGCGGACAGGGCTCGAACCTGGGCACATCTGCATCATCTTCTGTTACTCTAACCACTATGTTGCATAGTGACTTAGTGGTTAGAGCAACAGAATGCGAAGCAGACGTGCTCCGGTTCGAGCCCTGTCCACGGCAAATTCTGGACTGTACGCAATGAGCTACCAATAATGACGAAACAGATTTACTGGATGAATTGATTTTTATACACTATAAACTGCTAAGTTTATACTTAAAAAGTAAATGTACATTGTGGCAATAGCCACTTTTAGGACATTATTTCAACAGAAATTTTTCGCAAAAGCGCCAGTATAAGAATGAAGCAGTCAGCCCAATGATAAAAGCAGACTTCGAGCCGAAGTGAACATAGATTAATTAATATTTGTAAATTTGTTTTATTAAATCGATGCTCGTTATGCGAGCAAAATTCTATATATAATTGAGTAAAAATAAAGCATGTCGTACATTTAAAATGGCTTCTGATGGGTTAGAAACGTTGATTCAAGGACTGACTTCTCAAATGAATAATTTAACTGCAGAATTAGGCATAATTAAGTCTCGTCTGGATGATACTCTGATAATAAACACAGACGACATTCAAGTGCATGGCCCATCCGATATAGGTGGACACAACAAACATAATAGGTCAGATGTTTATATCAAGATCGCAACCTTGATTGATGTATCTCTAAATGTTTCATTGGTGCTGTAAATATCAAATGTTTTCCATCCTTTAAGAGAGATAATTTTGTTCAGCTTATGTTAACATTTATCAGTTAATTTATTTTTTGGGATTTACATATTCGTTAAAAGGAATTTGCGTTTGCGTATTGATATCTTTTTTCGAGCTGATAACACAACTGACGGTTTCGGGACAATTAATAGCAATCATATGTCGGTAAAATCTTGATTTCTTTACACTTAAAGGTGCACAACTTGTTTGTTTAATTGATTGATTTTTTCTCCATGGTCCCGTGACTCTGAAGCCCTCAATACAATATTTGTCCGGAAATGTTTTTAAATTCGACAACGTTAATTTAAAGACATTCCCTGACAAACAGTATATGGACGGCTCCAAGTCACGGGACCAGTCAGAACTCATCAATCTATTTCTGGGGATGTTTTAAATAGTCGATAAGGAACTAACATAAAACACACAAACTTTGGAACGTGTCGTTTTATTCGATTAAACCAAGGGTAGCAATCAGCATGACATTCGATTAGACACACCACTTTCACCACTCGTAGAAAAGCAAAAGCTGCAGCGCAATGTACGTGTGAACAACAAACAGAAGGCCAATATTTCGATAAATCAATTTTGCGAATTTGAGATAAACACAAAATTTAATTTATTTAACTTATCGCAGAGCAGAAAATCTATCGTAAGTAGCATACATGTTAGAAGCAGAATAACGGACGAATATTTACTTAAATACATTTAACTGAAGCAAGCTGAACAACGAAAAACAGTAAAATAGACCCATTTATTTTAGTGGTACCCATCTTGCCTGCATTTGGAGATCTTTTTATCATAACAAATAGCCACACGTGTGAATATGGCATTGCTTCAGCGTCATAATAAATACCATCACTGTCGTAAATCATGCAAAAGGATCTATAATTGTGAGAAACAACGCCCATTGGTCTCGGTAAAAATATGTCTTATCGAAATTATGCGAGATCGACAAATAGTTTCGACGCGATTTTTACTCTCCTGCTTTAAAACATGTCTAAATAGACGAAGGATAATTAAAGCCGTTCGCATAAATTGTTATCGCTGAACTGATAAATCGGTCTGGTGGCATAATATATTGATTTTCCTCTAAACGTCGCATTACTTACTTTATCAAGCAAGATTTTTTTAATCGCTAAGAAGGAATACACCAGTACAATTGTTACACGATTCAATGAATCAAGTTGGTATTTTATAGTCGTATAAATTTCATTTATCATTGGAAAAACATTTAGCAGTCATATTATCCTAGGAAACGGAACTAATCATGTAGGGCTAACCGTAACATTTAAAATTGCAATTATCGCGTTTCCGAAATGCATAAAATTTAGAATTGTAACCTCGCCTTTATGAGTGAAACAAGATGTAAATGGTGCTGCAAAATTTAGCATTACATAAATTAATCTTGAATGGCAACATTTCTCTAATAGTATTATTAACTATTTAGATCGGCATAAAGTTGCTTCTCGATAGACAAACAATTGAGGTTCAATCAACTGCGCTGGTTTCGTCAAGCATGAATTTAATTCGATTAGTAAGTGGATCATTATTCACTCAGCCAGGGCCAGATCGGCATAATAAAAAACCTGGACAGATATTTGAGCTATGGTCAACTAGTCAAATTTGGTCGTACAGAACCTGATCGTAAACAAGGATATGGTTCACGTGAGCATCATTGTTCTCGGTTGAGCACCCAGTGTGATATGACGTCAAGCAGAACTCCGTAGCGCGCTTGAAACAGATTTCAATGCGCATGATTAGCTGCAAGTTTTGGTTGTGTTTATGAAGCGATATATAGCGAATATCTCAAAGATGCTGTATTGCCAATGTCACCTTGCTTAGAAGTTAACTTGGCCATACTGGCGTTGTGTAGAGATACATTTTGCATCATTTCCATGTGTTGCCTTGGTAAGCATCTCCATTTGTACAAGATCCTACCCTAAAAATAAATCATCTTTAACAATTCTTGCATTAAATCTGAATAATCCGTCATAATATTTTCATTAATAGTTTCGGTAGTTATTTTTTCCATTATTCCCATGTTAAATGATGGGGAAGAATAAGTTCTTAAAGAAAGCTACAGTACTGTCTATGATGATGGTGACGTTAAGTGACAGTGTAACTATAGTAGTAAGAGTATCTTGAAAAGCATTATTAAAACGAGAAATTCTAGTTTTCTCTATTCTCGAACCAATTTCTATAAAATAGGACAGAAAAACTATTGTTCAAATAAATATGCCGAAAGGAATTGTGATACAAAATATTAAAATACATAGTTAATTGCTGTATTTTCAATTGAAAAATCATGACAACACATCTCTGTGAATTACCTTAGCTAGACGAGCTCTGCGAATCAAATCGTTTAATTTACGAAGTGCTGCGTTTCCGGGCAAATTGCGTAAATCTTTGAACAAGTCCATCTCCTCCAACTCGAAGAGGCGTCGATTTGTGTCAAAGTGCAGCGGCTGATCCCAAAAGCTGCCAATGTAGACACGAGCCACTTCGGGTGTGAACAAAATCTTACCAAGACTCCACATGAGAGCGCCATATACGCGCATCAACTGTTGTGAATCTATCATATCAGCCTTGTTCAGCACGATACGTATTTTGTCCTCATTGCCCTAACAAAAACAAACCAAAATAAAATTATTCGTCAAATTTAATAAGTGTAACATGTATCACTATTAATTCACCTGAAAGAAATAAGAAACGTGAAGACTTAATTTCAATAAATCATTATAAAAAGGTAAAGCCCCATTTTATTTGCCTACAACTATAATAGATTTCGACAATTCGCATAACACCACTTAACATATTGAGATTATATGAGAATTTAAAAACGGCATTATCATCATCATGCACAGTTATACAAAGGCCAATAATAGTTGATTCACTGCCATATGACCATAAAAAACACAGCAAAATATAACTGCAAAGATAATAACTTAGGCAGACAAATTGTTAGTGAGATTTACGAGAGGGAGAAAGAACTTAGTTACTATACTTATATTTATCTAGATAACTCACATACGTGAGGAAAACTAAACCTTTACACAGTGCCATTATGGCCAAGTCAGCTTTAAGACGAGGCAACATCAGAAGCACAGCTTCATATGGTTTCCCTGTATCACGTCATAACGAAAACCAACCTCGCAGCCAACTCTGCCCAACTAAGAAAATAAAATTACGAAGATAATTCTACTGGAAATCTACAACATAATTGCCACTGAGCTCGACTCGATGCCATATCGCACAGGATTTCTAACCAAGTACTATAATACACACGTGAACCCTATCCTGGCAAACGAGTTGGTCCTATATCACCCATTTTGTCAAAATCTACCCACCTTGTTTCTTAAGCGAATCTGGCGCTGGATGAGGCAACAGAGTTCCACTAGGCATCGAATTGAGGGCATACGCAAAATGTGACCGAGCCAAAGAAGTTGATGGAAACATTTATTTTTCTAACGAGAAGCACTTGTCGGTTGATCCAAAACTACATCTACCAATATCAACGTTGATTATTTGTTGTTGGTAACCAACATGGACTATGCTTCGCAAAAAATGATGTTCGAATGCCCGTAAGCGTCTTAAATATTAACTCCAAGAGGCTGTCTCACAAGCGAATAGGAAAACTGCGCGTACAAATTTATTGCAAACACGACCTTTAATACAGAGTGAAATATTCGCGTTTATCCATGAAAAAGAAAGTTCGAGAAGGCTGCTCTAGCTTTCACGATTCTCATAATAACCTCGTCAGACATATTGCCTGAGTTATTTATAGGACTTCCAATGCTTGTAAATCTGTTAACCATATCTAGATCTTCACTCTGCAATCACAAAGTTGGGGTGAGTGGTGGGTGATCCCGTAAAAGTATCTTACATTTCGAGGATGCGAATTTAATACCGAAAGATTCACCGTCTTGAATGTTGAATAATAGTACGATATTGTCCGCATAGTCAAGACTGACTAGCTTATCGCCTCGGAGAACTTCAAAAATTGCACCCTGAATGTATGGAAAAGTGTTGTTCATAATAGCATCGATTACAAAATTAAACAAAAAGGAGGAAAGTGGACAGGCTTGCCGAACAACACTGCTGGTTGTAAAGTTGTGCGATAATTCGTTGTAGACCATAACATTACCAGAAATATTTGTGTAGAGAGCGCGCATAATATTAACAATTTTTGTTGGCACACCACATATTGTTAGAAAATAAAATGAAACTACAATCCACCGAGTCAGATGCATCCTTAAAATCTAAAAAGACGGTTATTGTGGGACGGCGAAATAAATGTCAATGGTCAAGAACTTGACTTAACGTGAAAATATCATCTATACAACCTCGTCTTGAGCCGCCTCCGGCCCGTACTTCTCTAGTGTGTGATTCACACGAAGCGCTAAGAGGACATAAGATAATTGAAATAAATAACCTAGACACGACTGGAATCAAGCTTATACCACGACGGTTATCACACGAAATAAGGATGCCTTTTTGAAGATGGGAATAATATTCGACTCATTCCAATCAAGTGGTACAGTTTCCTCATTCAATATAGTTCGAAAAAGGTTAGTCAGCGCCCTCAAAGTTATATTGCTACCATCCTTAAATAATTCCGGAATCAAATCGTCAGGGCCCGCGGCTTTGCGACGTTTAAGAGATAGGACTGCAATTAGTATTTCTAACTCTGATGGTTCTTTGAGACCAGGCTAGTAAAATTATATAACCACCGCAGACCGAAATAAAAATACAAAACAATGATGCTTCAATATTTTATCGCTATAGGAAAACAAAATGGCAATAATTATATAAGACAAAACCAAAGATAAGTCAAAGGAAGGCGACTGGTGATTGTCATTTTATGCTATCAGAATAATTGTTATGTGTTACCTTATCCATGTTGGGCGCTACATCCACTGTCCTCCTGATTAATCCGGATATTTCGGCTTCCGGTATCGGAAGCCTATTTCAACGGAAAGCGCATCCCACAAAAAATTTGAAAAGAAATATTTCAAGTGGAAAACATGCTTCTTTTAAATCGGTTAGGTATTCGAGGTCTACAAGCCGGGCACTTCCACCGATGTCCACCCTTTGGGGTGCTGTGGTGATTCCAGCGAAGACTACATCGAAAATATATTTTAACAGGGTGGAAGCAATGAGACATCCTTGCCAAACTCCCGCGCCCATGGCAATAGGTTTGTGTGTGCCCGTAGCCATAGAAAGTCCGGCCTGACGACAGGCGAGCTCAAGCTAGTCAACCCGGGATTGGTAGCATGAACCTTGCCGGGCCATAAAGGGACACAGCCATCATCCAGTTTCATGTGAAGCCTCGAGTTTGGTCTAACTGCACTGTTAAATGTGTAGTGACGGAATGAGAGCAAGCGTTCCAGACGTGAGGGGCAAGTTTCGGCTGCTGAAGGAAACTCTGGCCATTGGCATCTGGGCAGATAGTGCTCATCAGCCTTGGTTAGCAGACTATCTAGGAGAAGAAAAACTCCGAATAAAAACTATCACTAGGAATGGGCGACCTAGTGTTCTTTTACAGTCCACATATAACCATGAGGAGTACAACTTAAAATAATTACATACTGCATCGGCCGTCACGCAGTATAAAAAGGGTCGCCTTATCAGCTGAGCCGTGCAGGGTGGATAAGCGAAAACAGGCTACTGCAGGCAACTCTATCTCCGATTCTGCCTCCTTTCCTTCCCCTTTCTCTTCTCAATCTAACAATAACACTCTTTTAGATACTATAAATATGGTTGGTTTAGATCATAACACTGAGCCCAATACCAGGTTGCCAAATATCGAAAATGGTTCTAGTAGACGATCATTCATTAAACCTAAGTTAGGTTTTAACGTAGGCGCATTTAATGTGCGAACATTAAAACAACTTGGACAGCAAGAATCTCTTGCTCGTACGTTGGATAAATTAGAAATCGACATATGTTGCGTATCTGAAACCAGAATACAGGATCCTACGTGTATTACAGAACTAGTTGCACCATCCCTATCTACGCGTTATTGGCTTCGAACATCTGGTTCCACAGAGTCCTCTCAAGCCGGTAAATGGGGCGTTGGTATTGCCCTTAGCGCGCGAGCTGAAGCTTGCTTAATTGAATTGATCCCTTTAAATAGTCGATTGTGTGCGGCACGTTTAAATACATCTACTAAAATCAAAGCAAAAAACCGTTATCATCGTTGCCTCTTCGTTGTATCTGCATATGCTCCTACCGATTGCAGAACAGAAGAAAGCAAGGACGCTTTTTACTCCGAATTAAGCTCCTTACTAAGTAAAGCACGAAGTTCAGATATAGTACTGGTTATGGGTGACATGAATGCTCAAGTTGGGCGCTTAAGTAGCACAGAATTTCATTTAGGTGGAAGATACACTCTAAGCTCGACGCGCAACGATAATGGTGAACGGCATTTGGATAGCTGCGCTGAACATAGACTATATTTAAGTAGTAAAAACTTCAGACGTAGTGTTAGACGTTGCGCTACATGACGTCCTCCAACTCCCGGACAACGGTGGACTCAAATAGATCATGTAGCAATTAGTTATAGATGGCGTGGGTGCATCCAGAATTGTCGATCTTTTTGGAACACTTATGTCGACTCGGACCATGCACTTATCCGTTGTAGATTTGCACTAAAATTTTTGGAGAAAATAATTAAGAATAAACGCCAAATTGATGTAGGCAAACTCGAACAACTGTCCTTCCGACAAAATTATGAACATATTCTAAAGGCTAGTCTAACTGGAAAGGACTTTGGTCCCAGATAAGTTCCACTATGCAAAATGCAGGTACTACTGTATATGGCATTGCAGGCCCCCATAGAAATAATCACTGGCTCTGTGTAAAATCTATGGAGATATCCGAAATAAGGCGCCAAATTCCACCTGGCTCGTCTCACAATAATACCCGTCACAATATAAGACGCCAACTTAAGCGCAGTCTAAAAGTCGATCTCGAAAACTTTTGGACTAGAAAGGCTGAAGAAATGGAAAAAGCTTTTGCGTCAGGTAATAGTCGCTGTTTGTTCCAACATATCCGCGCAATAGGTCCAAGAAAATTAAAAGTTAGCGAAACTATAAATGATAGTAACGACGAATTAATAACCGATAAAATAAGTCGTCTTGACAGGTGGGTTGAACACTTTAGAGATAAATTTTCTTGGCCACCCGCGTCAGTTCCGCTTCCCGAAAGCATGTCTGCATCAACAGTGTGGAATGTTAGTCCCGAAGAACCATCCGAGTTAGAAGTACGCGATGCAATCCTATCTCTTAAGCGCCGCAAAGCCGCAGGCCCCGATGATTTGCTTCCGGGATTGTTTAAGGATGGTGGCGATATAATTTCAGGAGCGTTGACCAAACGTTTTCATACTATATGGAATGAGGAAACCGTACCACTTGACTGGAATGAGTCGACCATCATTCCCATCTTCAAAAAAGGCAATCGTAATTCGTGCGATAACCATCGTGGTATAAGTTTGACTCCGGTCGTATCAAGGTTATTTGCTTCGATTATCCTACGTCGTCTTAGCGCTTCACGTGAATCACATACAAGAGAAGAACAGGTCGGATTCCGCGCAGGACGAGGTTGTATAGATAATATTTTTACGTTAAGGCAAGTTCTCGAACAGAGACATTTATATCACCGTCCCACAATAGCCGTCTTTCTAGACTTCAAGGGTGCATTTGATTCGGTGGATCGCAATGTTTTATTCCATATCTTGTCGAAAAGCGGTGTGCCCACTAAATTTGTTAATATTATACGAGCTCTCTACACAAATACTTCTGGTCGCGTTAAGGTCTACAACGAATTAACGCATAACTTTACAACCAGCAGTGGTGTTCATCAAGGTTGTCCATTTTCCCCATTTTTGTTTAATTTTGTAATTGATGCTATTATGAACAACACTCTCCCACACATTCAGGACGCTGGAGTTGAAGTTCTTCCGGGAGATAAACTAGGCGATCTTGACTATGCGGACGATATCGTACTATTATTCGACAATCAGGATGATGCCCAGGCCACCTTGAATAGATTAACAGACGTTATTCCGTCTTTCGGTATGAAATTCGCACTCTCTAAATGTAAGAAACTGTTACAGGATCACCCACCACTCACTCCAACGTTTCGATTGCAGTATTAAGATTTAGACGTTTTCGACAGGTTTACATATCTTGGGAGCTCTATCAATAACGTAGGCAACATGTCAGACGAGGTGAGAATACGGATCGTGAAAGTTAGAGTAGCTTTCTTGAACCTTCGTTATTTATGGAGAAACGCGAATATTTCACTTTGCCTTAAAGTTCGTGCTTACAATACATCATCTGTACGCGCAGTCTTACCATACGCTAGTGAAACTTGGCCTCTTAGCATTGATGATTTGAGACGCTTACAGGCATTCGATCATCGTTGTTTGAGAAGTATAGCACATGTTGGTTACCACAAATGAATAACTAACGTTGACATCCGTAGACGTATTTTCGGATCAAACAATAAGATCTTGCGTTCGAAAAACAAATAAGGCTCCATCAACTGCGTTGGCTCGGTCAGGTTTTGTGCATGTCCTCATTTCGATTGCCCAGTAGAGTTCTGTTCTCTCAACCAGCACCAAATTGGCGTAAGAAACAAGGTGGGCCGATTTTGACATGGCAGAAACAATTGAAGTCACTTACATTCAAATTGGTTAGTATAGGACTCAAGTCTGCCAGGATGGGGTCCTCGTGCGCACCATAGTTCTTGGTTAGAAACCCTTAGTGATATGGCATCGAATCGAGCTCAGTGGCGATCTTGTTGCAGATGTCTAGTAGAATCATCTTCGTAACTTTATTTCCTTAATAGGGCAAATTTAGCTGCGAGGTTTGGTTTTTTATGACGTGATACAGTGAAATCCGCAAGCTGTATTGCTGATGTCGCCTTGCCCGAATGCTAACTTGGCTATAATGGTGATGTGGAGAGGTTTAGTTTGCCTCATTTCTGTGTTATCCTGATAAATTTACTCATAGTAGCAAGGTATTCCTTCTCTCTCTGCCTCTCTCTCTCTCTCTCTCTCTCTCTCTCTCTCTCTCTCTCTCTCTCTCTCTCTCTCTCCCCCTCTCTCTCTCTCTCGCTCTCTCTCTCTCTCTCTCTCTCTCTCTCTCTCTCTCTCTCTCTCTCTCTCTCTGTCTCTGTCTCTGTCTCTCTCTCTCTGTCTCTCTCTCTCTGTCTCTCTCTCTCTCCCTCTGTCTCTCTCTCTCTCTCTGTCTCTCTCTCTCTGTCTCTCTCTCTCTCTGTCTCTCTATCCTCTCTCTCCTCCTCCACTCCTCTCTCTCACTCTCTCTCCCTCTCTCTCTCTCTCTCTCGTAAATCTCACTAATAATTTGTCTAAATTGACTTATATACTTTTTTCTCCTCCTGACGGTTATATGGCAGTGAAACATTAGTCACTTCTGACTTTTGTATGGCTGGATATGATGATGATGACGTATATAATTAAAGCATCTTAGCTTAATTAATCGAACTATAAATCAGTGCATCTACAAAAATCATAACAACAATCTAAACAAGATTTTGCGAAAATTACCTGATCTGCGTTTTGACTAACGCAGCTTTCATTGTTCCAGTAATTTTCTTTTTCTATGATATTTCGATCTTCCTTACCGAAGATCTTCATCAGATGCATTTCACGAAACAAATGAAGCAAGCGCGTTATTTCCTCTAGTCATAATATTTATATACCCCAGACTGACCATTCATTGGTTATACGTGTGTCACTTGTGTGTGTGTGTGCATTTTCATAACTGTTGGTTTCATCTAACTAATTTAGACCAGAGTGGCTAAATAATAATTTATCAATTGCATGCAATAACTAATCGTTTTTTTAAACACACTCAATGTAAATGACGTAACTGAGATGGGGAGACCCATAATTCAGAAACACTCGTCATAAAAACATGCCATGAGTGATAAAACCAGAAGTCCGAACGACTAATGCACATGTTAAATTACAATTCAAACCACTAGGTTGTACTCAAGATAGAGAAGTTAATAACAGTTAATGGCGCACGCCACGCATGTCCATGTGTATGTGTATGCATAACTAAAAAACTTGGTTAAATTATTTTATTTTGATACACATGTACGTACATCTAAATGAAACTGCAGTCAATAGACATTAATTTACCCTTTGCACGCGTCAGACAAATTATTACTTATAACTATTGTATTATTAGAATATTTCCAATGGTTAGGGTGGGGGTGTAAAACAGAAAATTAAGTTTGAAATCTATTTGTTTTAAAATCAAATGAATAGTTAGAGATGAAATTTTGAAGATTATATTAATAATAATTGTTTATTCATTTGTTGAATAAAAGCCCACTAATTAGTCAATCCTAATTCCGATGTTCTTAATCTTTTACTGGAGCTAGCTTCAGTTACCAATTCATGCAATCGCCTTTTTCTTCCACTAGCTAGTGCAGTATTCCAAATCGGACCTAAAGATTTTTCAACAGCTGTTTCATTCATAATATTATCTCTAGATTTAATTTCTATAGATTCCCTAATCAATCTCGTCATCCTATTACGACTACATATTGCTATCGCGTTTGCATTCCTCCCAGTCGATAGTATGCCCAGTCTCCACCACATGACGAGCAAGGTCAGATTTAGCAATATGTCCATATTTACACGCAGTTTTATGTTCACCTCTTCTTACTTTGATTGGACGCATGGTTTCACCAACATACTTGAGACTGCAATCATTGCATGGGATCTCATACACTCCTGAAGTGTCTAATGGTTCAATCTTTTCTTTTTGGTTAGGGAGTATAGTGCCTAGTGTAAGGGGCTGTTTTAAAACGGTCCTTATATTGTATTTTAAAGCTATTGATTTCACTTTCCTACTTAATATAGAGTCCGGTAATACCATGACCTTCCGCTCTTCACTTTATCCTTATCCGCTTTTTTGTATCTCACACTAGGATTAAATTTCTTCACCATGTCCCTCATTGTTGTATCTATTAAATGAGGAGGGTAACCATTAGTCTTAAATATATCGCGTAGTCTGTCTAATTCTAACTTCCTATGCTTTATATCTGTTAACTTGAGACTTCTTAATGTTAATGACTTTAAGATACCGACTTTCATACGAAACGGGTGATTGGACTTGAAATTAAGAAGGATTCCTGAATAAGTATCCTTCCTATAAACATCTCTTCCCAATTTCAAACCATTTCTAATTAATTTGACATCTAAAAATGGTAATTCACCCGACGATTCCCTTTCTAAGGTAAATTGTAGTTCACTCATTCGATTAGCTAAATTTAAGAAATTTACCAATTTATTGTCACCATGGTTCCATATCAGTAATATATCATCCAAGAAACGTAGGTACAGTTTTGGTTTCAATGGAGTCTTATCCAACAGATTATTTTCCAAATAATGCATAAAGATATTGGCTATTGGGACCGATAAAGGTTGTCCCATTGGAACCCCTCTAATTTGTTTATAAAATTCCTTATGAAATTTAAAATAAGTGGAGGACATACAAATACACATCATCTCCATGACGTGTCCTAACGTCATTTTGCTTCCTTCTAATATTAGTGGGTGATCAACTAGGAAACGTCTAAAACAATCCAGAGCCTCAGGTACCGGTATATTTGTGTACATAGATACTACATCTAAGCTTACGAAAATATTTTAGTAAATTTTACACTACATACATGCATACATCAATGAAGAACGATGTTTCTACACAAAGAATTATAGAAACGCCTATGCCAACAAGGTAGATTTAAGCAATGTCCGTCTCAGTGTATTCTCGCAGGGTTTAACTCACCAAAGTATCCCTTGGAAAGTGGGAGTAGGGATTAGGATGATCAAGTAACCAATGGCTTTAATTATAGTATCTCAGGCCATGACATCGCTGGCCTAACGCTTCTGCAACACCAACCCATAGCCTCTCTTGTTATTCGAGAGACCTCTTAATGAATAATTTAGTCAACGCAGACCGCATTACTTAATTAGACTTAACAGTCCTGACATATCAAAATGAAGCCAGATAAAACTGGTCGGCTCGCAAATTTCGTGAATTCTTCCCAATTAAAATACAATTAATGCACAACTTATTTAATTATGCATAATATCTCTAAAACACACCGCGACTACTAATATAATTCATTGTATTGACGTCTCGTAGAATAAAGTATCAGAAGAATCGTTATATACAATGAATTTTGTAGATAATAGCTGCGTCAATTTTAATCAAGCTAAACCTAGGATTCTTTAAAGACGACTTCAGTCATACATGACTATAGCAAATGTTGTGGACTTATAATGCTTTTTAATACATTGAGAAAATTTGTCATGAAATTTTGATTATGAATTGCATTCATATAATTATATATGTTGATTATTTATTGTTAATAGAATTTTCTGTAAAAATAAATGACATTATTCATTAAAACAATTTTGCAATTTTGGCATAAACACTAAACAAATTTATATTCAGCACGCGAGTTTGATTTAATGTTTTGACATCACCACTTGCGGTATACATAATTGTTTATGTCACCATCGTTGTCTGCGCTTAAAAATCTAACTAGTAAGATCACATGAAACACAAATGATCAACAGACAATGAACAGGATAGAAGAACTTCAAGGCCAATTTTCAAGATTCCATTCTCTTCATTATTAGAATTGTTGAATTGAGGATTACATGCTAATGATTTCCAATGCCAGATTGCTCCAGCAGAAATTCGCATAGGCCGAACATGAGCTTATAGTCATTCAATCAAATGTCTTTTGATCTTATAGTAGAATCTTACATTTAGAGGGTAATCGTATAACATTCTCAGATTTAGTGAACAAACATTTTGCAATAAACAATAAAATACCATGCTACGCTTATAAATCTAACTTGAAAGATCCCATGAAATCATAGGCTGAACTAAACTGATCAATAGCCAAGGAAAAGGAAAGACAGAACAAGTGTCTAGAACTTCTGGGCCGTTGGCCAAGTCGATGATAGCGTTTGACAGTTAAGATATGACGAAATTTTGACAAATGTAGCTGATGTAGGCGAGCAAGAAAGTTTCAGTTTGGTGTGTTCAGACTACCAATCAAAACGAGGAATTTCATCGATTATAAAAGTATCGTCCATATTGTGAAACAAGACTAAGTACAAATGCACTGTTCAATCAATCGTCAAGACGAACTGAGATATCCTCGATTCGTTCTATACGATAAAGATTCTAAAAAGTTGCCCTCGTATTAAAATAGTATTGCATATTTCCAGTTACTGATAAACTAACAAAGTAGGTGAAGAAGATAACTAATTTTAACCTTATACTTGGAGCTGCAGAATTGAAATGAGTAAAGGGTGATCCGACAATGGCACGTTATATTTTCAAGGGTAAAATGTTATAAATAAAGAAATAATGATCGCTAATTAAATACCCAAGGTGGCCTTGGTGCAATCACGAGGAAGGCATAGATTTAGTCAAAACCAAATATTCTTCTAGTTGGATGTACTTGGATGTCAGCAACATGAACAAACGAATGAATGAAAATAATATATAAGTGAATTTAGACAAATTATTAGTCAGATTTGTGAGAGAGAAAGAGAGAAGCTGAGAAAGAAGGAATACCGTGAGATCCGCAGGGAAGCTGTATTGCTGAGGTCGCTTTGCCCGAATGCTACCTTGGCCATTATGGTGTTGTGGAGAAGTTTAGTTTGCCTTATTTCTGTGAGCTATCCTGATAAATTTACTCAAACAAAAGTACCAGAGACTCAACAAATAGTAATGTATCAACCAAGTGTTATATGCGCTCTGCATAACAAACTGGAATTTTCAACATGGAGGCCAACAAACTTAAATTTCAGACAAGTTTCATATTTGCGTTTTACAAAAAGCTGACTAAGCAAACAGTTTTATATATAAATGAAGTCATTCAAACAGAGCCTAATAATCATACTGAAGAACTAGATAATACAGGCCCCTTCAGTTGATGGTTCAACAATTTAATAAATCTGGTACCATTAATTCAAAATTGCAAAGGCTATATCATCTGTTCAGGAGTATCCACAATAAATAAATAGTTATTATCAATCCTTCCAGTAATTTTCAGTTGCCAAAATAATCATTTCACATGAACAAATATCTTATCTAATATAAAAGACACGCATTTTAACATACCTTTAGCGTTTCGATTGCACGTTTGAATTCATCAGATATGTCCAATTTATGCGCGTCGAAGAGTAAAATAATCCTATCTACACGATCTGCAAACCACTCAATAACTCCAGTAAAGTTATATCCTCTGTCCAAACGCTGTTTTTCACCACTGAGAATACCAGGTGTATCAATTAATGTTACACTATCCAACACAGAATTAGGCAGTGTAGAACATTGAAAACGATTCAAAAAGTTATTACCAAACTTTGATAATGGTCTGTATTGACGCTTTGGGTCAACAACAAGGGCATTTCCAGGTATGATGCTCTCATGATCACCTTGCATAATTGCAATAAAGCTGTCCGTCGTTGGCTCAGGTCCTATACGCATGCCAGGAAAATCTTGATCTAACAAGTATCTTATAAATGTTGTTTTTCCGGTTGAATATTGGCCAATAAGCAGTACCATTGGTTTTGCTTCGAAATCTGCCTGTTCGTGTGCCGGAGAATGGAATTCGTGAAATTTATAAGCACTCTCAAGGGGAAATAACTTTTTAAAATAAAGATTTTTCAGACCTTCTATGACACTTTTGTAAGCTTCCTCATCTTTATGTTTCGCGGTTTTGAAAATATTTGACATAATCAGAGGAGAAGTAAGCTATAAAAGTACAATGCAGAATAGAGTTAAGAGCCAACTCCAAATAAATGTAAAAACGAACAATTTATTTTAAAAGAATTACAATATAAAAATTTTCCAAATCTAAATTTTATTAAAAAACAGTATATAACATACTTTTTCAAACGAAAATTGACTTGAGTAATTTATTATGAAAATTAAATGGTCAAATACGAATGTTTATTATAAAGTACGACTGATTAAAACGTCAAGTGGTAGATTTAAAACATGCGTTTAGGTCATCAGAAAGGACATATATAAATTAATGAAAAAATGATGCAGTTAAAATATTTTAGCGAATAACGCGGTGTAAACACTCCGGCAGCAAATAAAAGCTGTGCGACGTTGCAAGAAGTAGTATAGAGAAGATATTTCCTCCGACATAAAAGTATTATTTTTGTCAACACACTATTTAAACGTTGTGTTACTATGCAAACGTAGTACTAAGCAATGACATTTCTATAAACATTATTTAATCATTTTAGTAAACAAATAATGATGTTAACGATTTAAGAATTGTTTGTTAGTGAGTTTTGAGTTGTTTGCTGGTTGCAAAATGATCTCTGTTAACTTGTAACAACTTTCTAGTCTTATCATTACTATTTTGATTTTAGTAATAAATTTGTGTTACAACGAGATCAGTTTAGTTATTTACGTGTATTGAAACGACACAAATTAATGGCCGACATATTGCGTAAATTAAATTAAATTTTATTTACGTTGCACCAATGAGAAAAAAGCGAAACTTGCCGTTTAACCAATAGTGTGCAAGTAGGCATGGCATGCTATTTAAGCACGGCAATTTACCATGCAAGTCAGTTGTCGCATTTGCATTCTGCTTTGCGTTACGCGTGTGCGTTCTGTCGGCTGTCAATACCTACGCTGGTGATTTGATAGTTTCACCAACAATTGGCTACATCCGTGACTTATCTTGCTGTGGTACAACCAGCGAGACGAGCCAATTAATTGCAGAACCTGAACGACGTTATCCACATGGTGATTATAACTCGACAATGGGAACAACAACAACCAGAGTCCACCCAAGGCTCTATGACATCTTCACACTCTGAATAATTCAGGAGAACGCACGACCAGGCCCTCTTAAGGGCCCCCTATCAGTAACAAATTTCTTTTCAGAGCACCTTAACCGAGTTTGTAACGTCGTACGGCATTTACTTGAAGCCGGGGCGTTTACAGTATTATTGCTGTGATTAACATGGAGGTGTTCCAAATTAGATGATCATACCGCATATATGGATTGTCCGGCCCTGGCATCACAGAGGCTCTTTTCTGGTTGTGACCAAAGGGCCTCTACAATAGGTAATAAAAGATTTGTCTATGAGCAGTCAGTGTAGGTGGCTCTGAACAGGGCCATAATAGCCCCACCAGCAAATTCTGTAAAAATTAAGTTGTGTTTCAGTGTATAGAAGTAATTCTAGACATTTGTCGAATGCTCTGGCGGGTTGGCTGTTGTTTTGTAACACGCGGCTCCGCGTTACAACCCAACGATGTTCGATTTTGACAAATACAGTGCTCTTTAAGATCAAATAATCTAACTCTGTTCTTACACAATATTTCTCTTAACTGTGTTTTTAGAAACAATCTCTGTTAGTTTCAAGCAGTTTTAATTGCGATTTCTTGAACTGCAATTTTATTTGTAATTAATAGGGTTGTTTATTAAATAAACAAAACCGAGCACGATTCGCGTGGAACACGTGGTGGACTATTGTGTCACAGTGGATTTATTTCGCTCAGTTGGATTATTCGCAGTTTACGCTAGGGATTTACTGTTCACATTTAATTATGCCTATCCGAATTTCAGAGAATAATGGATTATTATAATGACATGAGTTAAAAACATAGCAAACAGTGAACTAATTATTTGTGAATCTTTGTCCTTGAAGTCTTTACACGGATTACACACTTTCATTTTCAGTGACAACTTTTAACAGTTCATATCATCATGTATTTTCAATCGGTTGCATATATTCATTTCAATTCAGACATTTGTGAAAGAATAATTGCTTGTGTGTAAAATATGTTTCTTTATAAACATAACTCATTTTAACTTTTGCCGTCTAGAGTTCGGACAATTTAGTTTGATTGTGACTGGTGTTTAGAACATTAATTTGTGTTAAAATTTGTTTTTATTGCCGTCTGCAACACGGTCAATTTGGACTAACTGTGAATTCTATTTCTCTTTGGAACATTGTGTACAATATACTTGAAATAACTCGTTTTAGCCTTCTCACATCAACCATCCGAAAAAGATCAGAGACTGATCATGAGTACGGGTAGTAACAATAGCCACCATGGATATGTAGGAAGGGTACAGAATCACGAACTAGATAGCTACCCCGCAAAAAAGACTCCTACAGTTCAAATGTGTGGATGCACCGGGAACAGTAGAGTTAAAGAAACCAGAGTGGCGAGTTTCTGTTCGAAGGCACAAAATTGTCTTGTTGAAGATCTGTGGCAATACTGTGGGTCTGGCACACGTATAACTAGTTGTGCAGCAACAAGAAGATTGACGTGACTGAATTCCGAGTTACGAGATGACACGGTGTGGTAAACGCAAGGTCCTGAAGTTGGCGTAGGTAAAGAGTCAAGTGGAGAGAACTACAGAAATCACTCGTAGCGAGCAGAGTTGAAGTATCAAGTGTGTGGCGTGGTAATTTAATCGTGATTATAAATATGTGCAATCGTAAGGTCTCACGTCATTGGTCAATGGTAAGTTTGCTTGTTTTAATTGGTACAGCGTATTGAAATTTGAATTTCATTTTGGCAATATGTGAGCGAATGCGTGTGAGCCGTTACAGCTGCGACGTTAAATTTATCAAACTTTCTTTTGTAAACGCCCCGACTGGAAACAAATAACCTGCCACTTTACTAAGAAGACAAAGAAGAAATCAGAATGCAATAATGTGAGTGGCTCTTAACAGGACCAGAGAAGTTTTCACCAGGAAATTCCGTTAAAGTTTATGAAATTTTGCAGTGTGATGGTGTGTAGAAATCCTTTTAGACATTGTCTCTGCTCTCCGATTCGTTGACTGGCGTTCCTTTGTGTAGATGCACTGGAACAAGTATAAATTTTGAAGATTTGTGTAAAGAAAGATGTGGCTGGCACAAGTAGAAATCCGACTGATAGATGATCGATTACGTACGACTGAGTGTGCAGTAATATGAAGATTGACATGACTGAAGACTATGCGGCAAGATGACAAAGCATGGTAAACGCAAGTCAAGAAGTCGGCGTAGGTAGACAGTCATGAGAAGGAAGCACGAGCAATCACTCGTAGCGAGAAGAGCAGAAAGTGTGTTGCTTGGTAATTGCATCTTGCTTATATTGATGCGGTGTTGCACACAATTGGTCAACGGCAATTTTGCGCGCTTCAATTGGTTCAGCGTATAAAAATTTCAATTTGATTTTAACAATATATTGGCGAAATAATCTGAGTCGTTATACCAATTTCCTCTCTGAGAAAAATAGAAGTAAAATGAAAAAAATCCTCTCGGTGAGTCACGTGCATCTTCAAACGAATGTACTAGTTTGTAAGTCGTCATGATCAGGCAGTTCGGTAAAAGATTTTGACTTGTCTATGCTTACCTATTAAGATGTCGCACCTTGCATGATTATTAAATATTTCGGCTGTTTAAGAAAATGGGGTAAGGACCGCGATACTTTGCAGTGTTGTTGCAATGGTGCAACAACAGCGTCGTTACGAACAATTAATCACTTGCATATATGAACCTGCGGGAGAACGAAGACTGGCTGAGGAGTATGTCTCCGCTGCTGGACAGACACGTTACCAAACTGAAGACAATGGAGAGAAAATAAGCCTTGTTGGTCATTCTCTCCGGGTTTAAACTTGGGAGCTGACTAGGCAGGCATAGGTCCATGCCATAAAAGAGTTGTAAAGCAGAAGTTATAATACAGTCATTTTTACCGGAACGCATAGCAAGTAGGACTAAAGATAATGCATCGACCTAATTGTCATTAATGAACGAGGATGCGAAAGCTGCTTTGAGTTTCCTATGCAATTTATCTGCAATACCGTTAGATTGGGGAGGTAGGCAGTTGTCTGGCGTAAAGGGCATGCCATTAAATTCAAGGTAGTTTGGAAGAGATCAGATGAGAAGAAAGTGCCTCTACAGGCAATGACCTCGTTGGCAACACAAGAATAAGATATCTTTGCAGAGATAAAACCATTTGTGTCTTCGTCTGTAGAATTAGTGCCAAGAAGTAAAGCCGCAGGCTAGCTGGTATATCTATCAATCAAATTTAAAATGTAGCTAACATCTTGAGCTGGTGTCAGATAAATTATGTCGAAATGGACGATGACTAGGTGTGAAGTATTTAGGAAACTTTCTAACTTCGAAAGAGTGTGACAAATGATCTTGTTTTCTGGCAAATTGCACATTCGGAGACCCATCGCTTAGCGTTCTGCCTGAGTCTTTGACCACAGATAAGATTTTTAAAACGTTTGACAGTTGCTTTACTCCCTTGTTAAGAAATAGAGTTGATAGAATGGAAAACATTTATCTTAAGGCTGTTTGGCATAACTGACATTTTGGGCTGCGTACCCGTGAAATATACAATCGGTAAATAATCCCAGATTCAGCGTACGAACTTGGTGGGTTGACGAGCTATTGATATTTGAATATGAGTATCATCGCGCTGTTCTGTTTGTAGGAGGGATGGCGTTAGTGTCAGTTGACTGAGAGTCACGAAATTGCCGTAGAATGTCGAAGGCAAAGGTAGCGAGACGTCTGGCCTGGAAAGTGCGTCTACAATAATATTTTGTTTGTCGTTGAAATGAAAGATATCAAATAGCCATTCAATCAGAGGTAACAGCTGTCTTTCTACTCTGGCAGAGTTCTTTACGATAGTTGAAGTCGTGTTACGTAGCATGCTAACTAATGATGTATGCCCTGAAAGAACAAAAAAATTTGGTGCTGCCAATGATACTGATGAAGTGGCGCACTGCGTTATGGGTGGCGAGGAGTTCTCGACTAAAAGAGTCGTATAAATTTGATACTAGTTGCAGAATACGCGAGTAAAAACTAATAAGCTTCCGAAATCTGTCGATTTATTGTTCCAAGGTGACCTCAATAGCGAATTCAGAATCATTTTTTTGTGAGTAGAAATGGTTAAAAACTGTTTGTTGCGGAGAACTAATATATATGCAAGTATATATTAGGTGTTGCAAACCTAGTAACAAATTAGTTAAGTTGTGACCAGAAGGATAAACCAAAGACAGCATGAAAGAAAAGTATAATCTCATGTACATTCGTTTCGTGCTTACTGGCGACTCATCAGTAAGAGTCGGTATTACGTCCTTTAACCAATATATATTTGGGTGAGGAATGTGGGATAATAGGACGATATAATCTCCTAGACGAATGTGTAAACCTGCAGTAGAGTAGCTATCATCGTATAGCCTCGACCATGCGAATTCAATGCTAAATCACACTATATAATATATATACCGAGTATCGTCCTATTATCTCACATTCCTCACCCAAATATATAGTGGTTAAAGGGCATAATACCGGCTCCTACTGATGAGTCGCCAGTAAGCACAAAACGAATGTGCTTGAAATTATACTTTCCGTTCATGCTGTCTTTGGTTTATCCCTCTGGTCACAACTAAACTAATTTGTTAGTATAATTGGTGGTTGGAAGTCTTGATTGGTTAGCATTATGGCATTTTTTTGAGTTGATGACAAGATGGAGTAATTCCTCGTTTTCAAGTGACCAAGAAATGATAGATTTTTTGCTAAGATATTTTCGATTTCACAGGTGCCTACACAACGGATAAAGTTGTCTTGATAGGCCGGAAAAGAACTTGCGATAGTAATTAAGAACTCCCAATATTTTATGCAGCTCAGTTACATTCTTTGGTGATTTGATATTCGTGATTGAACGTGACTTTGACGAAAAGTTGTATACCTTGTGGCGTAATACGATGCCCTAGGAAATCCACGGATGTAGTCGCAATCTGTCTCTTGTCACAGTTGATTTTGAGTCCGTGGTTGGATAAGTGTGTGAGGACATTTTGTAATTGCTTGGCGTGAAAGTCAAGATCTGGACTGAAAACAATTTTGGCATCAAGATATATCATACAGTAAGCGGCAGCGTCGCAGAGTATGCCGTCCATGAACCTCTGAAATGTCTAAGTGGCACGCTTGAGACCAAAAGGAATTTAAAGGTATTAAAGAAGACCAAACTGAGTGATGACCGCAGTTTTCTTAATATCTTCTGGTGCTACCGGAATGTGGTAGGCTTATCTGAGGTCAATCATCGAAATGTAATTGCTACCGCTGAGTTTTTGAAGCAAAGTTTTAATATTCGGAACGTAGTTTGCGCTGGATTTGGTCAAAGAATTTAACTTGTAAAAATCTCCACAGGCTCTGTATTATCCGTTTGATTTGGAGACTAGTAATGGTGACGCCCATGAACTTTTCGATGGTCTGATGATTCCCTCTTCCAATACACTTGAAAACTCAACTCTGGCAGATTTCAGTTTAGCAGGGAATAGCGGTCGTTTTTGAGTGCAGTAGGTTGTCCTGTTGGGACGATATTGTGCATTGTGTTGGAGATTCGTAGCTTTGACTTGCTGAGATCGAAAAACGACTTGTGTTCTCGAAGAGTTGTTGATATATCTGTTGAATGATGTACTGGGTTTTGCTGTATGATCTGTGAATCGAGACGTTCGAGACAAGTGTCAAATGAATTTGCTCAAGTCCGGTGGAGGGGTCAATGATCTTTTGATTTGCAAGATCAGCGATTAACAGATATTTCAACAGGAAATCATGGCCTATTATGTTGTGTAAAACTTTAGAGACAATGATGTTGTGAGCAAATTCATGTCGTAAAACAATATTGAGAGTGCGATGTGTAAGAATGGGCTCCCCTGTAAATGTTGCGAGTAGAACACCTCGTCCATGGAATCACCCTTAAGAATTTATACTGTTGCACCTGTGTATACGATGAATTCTTCTCCGGTTTTGATATCTTGACCATGCAAAAGTTAATCAAATTGCTTGACTGGGTCATATAGGCAAATAAGCTGGTCATTGATTATGTATTTTTTTCGAGGTTAAGTCTACACAACCGGAAGGTAGCAACATTTGAAAGTTGATATATTTTGTATGTGAAGAATAGAAACCGTTGCTTTGTTGTTGATTGTGGTCATTTAAGTAAGGAAACTAGCATCCGTTTGGTAAATACACCAAACGGTGCAGAAAATTTCGAAAATTATAGAAGTAATTTTTGTGATTATATCAGCAATTTTTTGGAGAATATCGACTAAAAGATCGATGGGTCTCGATTACCGTTTTTACTCGGTTAGACGGTGATGATCCGCGGTTTTACGAGCATTTGTTTTGTCTATGACGTATATTTTAAGGATTTTACTCAAATCCTAAATATTTCTCCCTAAAGTGGATAGCCTAACGTCATCAAATATGAGAACGAAGTTTGGACACTCAGCTAGCTTATAATTTAGGATATTCATGCTTGTAAGTAGGTTGGAGGACATTCAAAATGCATAAAGGAAGTTAAATTTAAAAAATTAAATCATACGTGCCTTGTAAATTTTAAATGCTAATAATGAAATGCTTACCAAAATCTGCAACCAGAGTTTGAAAATATATTGAAAGCAGAACATGGCACAAAAGCACGTAGGCAAGTCAATATCAAAATATTCAAAACTTGACAAAAATTAAACAATAATTGTTTGCGCGAGTGGTGGTAACAATGCTTTAAATCAAGTTTGCGAGCTTGAAGTAAACACCAATCCCATTGTATTTAATTAGTCGTCGAACAACATAACAAAACTACCGCCAGCTGCAACGCACTGACGCGTTTCGACCTTCCATGATCATCATCAGAGTACGACGGCAAACTGACTATCGAGGATCAAACCGCATTGAATATATATGGAAATCAAATTTAGATATGCGGCTCTCACCTCTAGCAGTCTCGCATACATTGAACTTGACTGTAAATGTCGGCTGCACAATTTCTATGCAGTCACGAACATTAACTGTTTGCAGCTTTCGCCACATATACATATATAGGCAATACAATTTAACAATAATTGTTTGCGCGGGTGGTGGTAACAATTCTTTAAATCAAGTTTGCGAGCTTGAAGTAAACACCAATCCCATTGTATTTAACCAGTCGTCGAACAACATAACAAAACTACCGCCAGCCGCAACGCACTGACGCGTTTCGACCTTTCTTGATCATCATCAGAGTACGACGGCAAACTGACTATCGAGGATCAAACCGCATTGAATATATATGGAAATCAAATTTAGATATGCGGCTCTCACCTCTAGCAGTTTTGCATACATTGAACTTGACTGGAAATGTCGGCTGCACAATTTCTATGCAGTCACGAACATTAACTGTTTGTAGCTTTCGCCACATATACATATATAGGCAATACAATTTAACAATAATTGTTTACGCGGGTGGTGGTTACAATGCTTTAAATCAAGTTTGCGAGCTTGAAGTAAACACCAATCCCATTGTATTTAACCAGTCGTCGAACAACATAACAAAACTACCGCCAGCCGCAACGCACTGACGCGTTTCGACCTTCCATGATCATCATCAGAGTACGACGGCAAACTGACTATCGAGGATCAAACCGCATTGAATATATATGGAAATCAAATTTAGATATGCGGCTCTCACCTCTAGCAGTTTCGCATACATTGAACTTGACTGTAAATGTCGGCTGCACAATTTCTATGCAGTCACGAACATTAACTGTTTGTAGCTTTCGCCACATATACATATATAGGCAATACAATTTAACAATAATTGATTGCGCGGGTGGTGGTAACAATTCTTTAAATCAAGTTTGCGAGCTTGAAGTAAACACCAATCCCATTGTATTTAACCAGTCGTCGAACAACATAACAAAACTACCGCCAGCCGCAACGCACTGACGCGTTTCGACCTTCCTTGATCATCATCAGAGTACGACGGCAAACTGACTATCGAGGATCAAACCGCATTGAATATATATGGAAATCAAATTTAGATATGCGGCTCTCACCTCTAGCAGTCTCGCATACATTGAACTTGACTGGAAATGTCGGCTGCACAATTTCTATGCAGTCACGAACATTAACTGTTTGCAGCTTTCGCCACATATACATATATAGGCAATACAATTTAACAATAATTGATTGCGCGGGTGGTGGTAACAATTCTTTAAATCAAGTTTGCGAGCTTGAAGTAAACACCAATCCCATTGTATTTAACCAGTCGTCGAACAACATAACAAAACTACCGCCAGCTGCAACGCACTGACGCGTTTCGACCTTCCATGATCATCATCAGAGTACGACGGCAAACTGACTATCGAGGATCAAACCGCATTGAATATATATGGAAATCAAATTTAGATATGCGGCTCTCACCTCTAGCAGTCTCGCATACATTGAACTTGACTGGAAATGTCGGCTGCACAATTTCTATGCAGTCACGAACATTAACTGTTTGCAGCTTTCGCCACATATACATATATAGGCAATACAATTTAACAATAATTGATTGCGCGGGTGGTGGTAACAATTCTTTAAATCAAGTTTGCGAGCTTGAAGTAAACACCAATCCCATTGTATTTAACCAGTCGTCGAACAACATAACAAAACTACCGCCAGCCGCAACGCACTGACGCGTTTCGACCTTCCATGATCATCATCAGAGTACGACGGCAAACTGACTATCGGGGATCAACCCGCAAGGAATGCATTTATATATATATATATCCTCGCTAATCAATTCGCAGTCGTACTCTGACGATGATCATGGAAGGTCAAAAGCGTCAGTATATGTGACTGACGACAGTTTTGTTATGTTGTTAGACTAGTTAAACACAATGGGATTGGTGTTTATTTCAGGCTCACAAAGTTGATTTAAAGAATTCTCACCGCCATCCGCACATTCAACGATTGTTTACTTGTATCTTAAGGAAGTGCCTTTTTTAATAAATATCGCAGAGACATTTGTCCAGATTGAACAACCAGGACTGCCAATAGATCCTATTTAATCTTCTCACCGTTTGTACTTGCTAACGAGACACAGCATGAAGGAAACACACTTTGCGAAGGCGTCGCTTACATTTTACAGCCTGAATCGACTCCTCAGCAGTGAATTCAGGGCCGAGTTGACCAATTACGCTGCAGTTAAGTCGACTGGCGGTTAGCGAACGTGACATAGCCATTGAAGCTGCAGCGCTGCCAGGCGTCACTCCGACGTGTGGCATTTTCTCCAGTTCGGCGAGAGCGGCGCTTGCATTCGGCGGCGGATCTTCATCGCGACTGTTTTCTTCATAATATATTGCTAGATCAAAAAACAATTCAATTATTGTGATAGGGTACTCATAAAACGTATGCATGACAACCCAAAAGACTAAAAGATGGTATGCTATCTTCACATCGCCAAAATGCTGCAAGTTGGGAGTGATTTCTTACAGATTTTGTTTCAATTATCCAAAACCAACCAAAAGACATCATCATCAATACACACATATATATATATATATATATATATATATAAAGAGAGCAAAGTATATATTTCTAATAGGAAGAAAAACACATTATCAACAAAGTGGACGACTATTTATCTCGTGGTTAATAAATTTGACTTTGCCAATCTCTCATTTATATACATCCTGGGCGTTCATGTGATTATGTGGGTGGTAACTTGTCTGACTCGGTTTTACCAAATCAACTCCGCTGGTTGGTTGGATCAACAGCAGGAGCACGCTAGCCAAATCTCCGCCGGATACGATTATTCGCGATATCGGTGACTTTATCACTAACCAGACGATAAATCAATTGTTGGATATCCGTGAGAATCTAGAAGCAGACAGAGTCGAGTGTAGAGGCCTGGTTAGTTATGCCATGACAGCATTGGCTTATCTAGATCCCACTGTGCAGGAGAACAAGGTCACCGTTTGTTTAACTGTATTGGTCTGGAATTAAGTACCTACCAGTATTTCCATATTCGTGGCACATGTACTTCGGAGTCTTGCAATATTCAAGCCGTACATTACAAACACTTATCAGTTATATACCAAGTTAGGTTTCTAAATAAATCTTTCCTATACATCTATAAATATATATGAGAAAAAGGAATAACATCTATCAATTAATCGGATTTCTACCAGCATCTGCAGCCATTATTCTGGATTCGTTAATATTTGCGGTCATTCAAGCCCACCTGTAAATTTGTCTTAACCATTTCCCGCTTAGCTATGACGGTCTTTGTTTTGTGCAATTTAGTTATTTGTAGCAAAAAAATAACTACGAAGTTAAAGTAAACTATGAAAGACTTGTTTAGTTGTCAGTTTTGAGTCTTCTGTATTTTGTGCCTGATGCATTTGACTTTCTCTGTTACCTGTAGCAACTTTCAGATTTTCTCATTACAATATTGATGGTCACAATAAATTCCCATTAAAACGAGTACAGGTTATGTATTTAGGTTTAGTGTTGTCTTGATTAACATGGAGGTAAATTGTAAATTTGAGGACGCTGATAATTTAGTTCAAGAGAAAACTAACTCATTAGAATCCCATGCGCACACTTAAACTGGATCGGGTTTGGCATCTATGGGGCTCTCATCAGCTACTAGGACTGGAGCCTCTATCAAGTTTGCAATCTTGATATAAACACCAATCCCATTATATATATATATATTTGTTAGCATAAACTAAGCATTGTTTGATGTAAAAATAGGTAATTCAACCAGTAGACCAATTTAGACCTTATTGAGAACTCCTCATGTACTGCGCAGAAATTATTGAAATCAGAGCTCGTACCTAGGCACGTATGTTTCGGACTCAATAACTCTAACTACCACCTGTAGTCAGATAAAAAGAGAGAACGAGGTTGAAATCGTCACGTAAATTTTGGAAAGTACTGATGAAGGACCATAAAATACTAATGTCGGTTTGTCAATGAATTAAATTTATTTTGGAATGCGAGCCTTAATAAAATTCATATTACCTTTTCAATATGTGAAAATGAAAAGTAAATAATTAGATACTTGGATTGTTTCTTTCTAATATTCTTGTCAAGTATCTACAAG